>JARYGA010040543.1:0-29178 GCA_030545235.1 Helianthus tuberosus
ACAACGTGCGTGATTTGTTCTATAACACGCGTATTTAATGTTTTCAATATGCGTGATTATTGTGTTTCAACATGCGTGATTTTGGATTTTTGAGTTATAACGTGCGTGATTTTAAAATGAACGTGCGTAATTACCTGTCGTACGTGATGTACGTTAAGCTGTAATGTACGTTAACCTTCCTTTATATATAACTATGTTTAAATTTTTATTTCCATGGTAGATCAAAACCACCAAAATCATCACAATAATAGCCACCACAACCATCACAACTGCCAACACCACAACTGTCAAAACCAAAGTAAAAAAAAGTAAAAAAAAGGCTCAGATTCAAACATCCTCATCGCCATAAACAACAAAGCACGACTCAATGCCGCTACGGTTACAACCGGAGTTGCCATGCCAAGTAGCAGCCATCATCATCACCGAATAGAACACTCGCATGCAACAACCTTCCAAAATAGTTGATCAAATAAAGACCAACAATCTGACAAACGGCACAATAACATAATAACAATATGTCTTGTCTCAAACAATGCACATTTAAAAAAAACTATAAATTTGACACAAATACTACCAATTTGTGTAAAATGTGAGCCAAAAAACCAAAAAAACATACACAAAAAGGCCAAACACAATAAAACATATCAATTACAACAGATGAGCATTCAAACAATTTGCAGTACAAATTAAAACAACACAGTGGTTTTTCTAACTTATTTATCGAACTGTAAGATAATATGCATATCTTAATACTTTTAGCTTTTTTCTCTCTAATCTATACACTTTCATCGAATAAAACATCAATCTATGTTGGAATCTACTGAGACAAAACAAATGCAGAAGTACTCAGAAATTGAATCAGTTGAACATATAACAGTAACAACAACAAGCAAAAGAGATGAACTAATGAAAGGAACACAAACCTCGTTTAGTCCGGTGGAGGGCTGCGCTGCTAGAGACGTCTAGTTTGTAAGAAAAAAAGTAAAAAAAGGCTCAGATTCAAACATCCTCATCGCCATAAACAACAAAGCACGGCTCAGTGCCGCTACGGTTGCAACCGGAGTTGCCATGCCAAGTAGCAGCCATCATCATCACCGAATAGAACACTCGCATGCAACAACCTTCCAAAATAGTTGATCAAATAAAGACCAACAATCTGACAAACGGCACAATAACATAATAACAATATGTCTTGTCTCAAACAATGCACATTTAAAAAAAACTATAAATTTGACACAAATACTACCAATTTGTGTAAAATGTGAGCCAAAAAACCAAAAAAACATACACAAAAAGGCCAAACACAATAAAACATATCAATTACAACAGATGAGCATTCAAACAATTTGCAGTACAAATTAAAACAACACAGTGGTTTTTCTAACTTATTTATCGAACTGTAAGATAATATGCATATCTTAATACTTTTAGCTTTTTTCTCTCTAATCTATACACTTTCATCGAATAAAACATCAATCTATGTTGGAATCTACTGAGACAAAACAAATGCAGAAGTACTCAGAAATTGAATCAGTTGAACATATAACAGTAATAACAACAAGCAAAAGAGATGAACTAACGAAAGGAACACAAACCTCGTTTAATCTGGTGGAGGGCTGCGCTGCTAGAGACGTCTAGTTTGTAAGAAAAAAAGTAAAAAAGGGGTTCGGATTCAAAATCTTCATCGCCATAATCAATAAAGCACGGCTCAGTGCCGCTACGGTTGCAATCGGAGTTGCCATGCCAAGTAGCAGCCATCATCATCATCATCGGATAGAACACACGTATGCAACAACCTTCCAAAAAAATTGATCAAATAAAGACCAACAATCCGACAAACGGTAGCGCTGCCACATAAGCATCGTGGTTCCACCACATTTCCGCCATTTAAAGCCAAAACAAACCCACAAAATCTAAAAAACAAACCATACCTTACACAAACACACAATACAAGGTTCCACAAAATCCGTCGTGGCTCCGCCACCATACGTGGTGGCCGGACACCATGCCAATCAGTCCGCCATCGTACATGGTGGCCGGACCCCGTCGTGGCTCTGCCAGCATCTGCGAATGTGTGATGGACCTTAAAAAGGAAAGAAAATGTTAAATTATCATTCAACAACTTATAAAATATAGTAATATTTTATAAAACAGATCATACCTTCAGTCTTAGTCTTTGCTGAAACTATGCCCATTTTTCGTCTACATTTACATATCAAGTGCCATGCATGGTCTTTGAAAATCAGATTCTGCTTCACCTTCACACACTCTATACAAATAATTATCTGGCTCAACACTCCCCAACTTTCTCATTATCAACAACACATCCTTCACTCCAGCCATATTCATCAGGGTGATTCTAAAATCATCAACATGAGAAATACTTAACACGTCTTTCTGATGCCATTTATTCCAATCCACCAAGGAATTAACCCTGATCCAAAACGAATGCAGATTCCTTAAAATGCTCAAAATCAAAGTAAAATGTGAAATCTTTTCCTTCTTCATCACGACGCGACTTAAACCATAAACTATTAGTAAAAGAACAATCTCGAGTTTGATACAGTTTACAATTTCTTCTAAAAAAAGACTAAACTTCAAATAATTTTGCAGTTGAAAGCAACGTATTTTACATCAAATCCAAAGTATAACTTCTTAATAAAAGGGTGTTGCTATCAAGACACCACCCCCAATAGTGTGAGATAACTTCAAAATGTAAACCAACCCCTTGGACTACTACGAAAAACACCAATCAGATTTCAAACGATCTAATTCAAAAATTTCCCCCAATTGAGCGCGTCTAGCATATTTTTTGACAGTAACATGATCACTATACCACACATTATCTTTCTTATACACTATGACAAAAAGAGTTTAGAATCATACCAATCCAGTAGAGTATGACTTCCATATCAACGGCGTCAAGAGCTTGCTATGGGAACAAACAAACATATTTCAATATCAGAAAACCAAATAACATTTGAATTTCATCATAGAATACTAAGAAAATAGTGTGCATAAATTGAGTTACAGCGAAACCCTTTGAGAGGACCGATGTAGTATCTGGAACATACATCCAAAATATGATCGCCGGAACATTGCCGGAATACTGAAATACCAAGACCTAGTCTCATTCATCACACTAAGACCCGATCTAACCAATATGCAATATATCGGAGCTTACTCGAGTTTAGTCGGAGCTTTGCCGGAAGACAAAAATGGTTGCGGAACCCTAATTTTGTCTCTACCGCCACTTCTCAACAAATAATCACCATCGTCTTCTAGCCACCACTACCGTCATCAATGTCACACCCCAACCGATGGAGGAAACATCGTGTCACACCCCAACCGATGGCGGAATCATCGGGGCATGGCACTAAGCGAAACATATTGTCCAGAAGTTTCCATAACAATTATCATAACCATCCAATTTAAATAATACGTCCCATACTGTATCTCAAATAGTCAAATAATTATTACAGACAAACATCAAGGCAAATATTCTGTTCCGACAACTCAGATTTAAATAGACAGGAATTGTTTATTTGCTTCTAGAGACCCCTGATTCGTTATCTACAGACAACTATTTGTTGGGCTCTAAAGCTTTATTCTAGCTTCAAATTCCTACCACATGTGCGTCCTAAGCACCTGTCACATACATTAAAATAAAGTCAATACATAAAATGTAAAGGTAAGCATACAAGTTTGATAATAGCATATAGAGTTCGAATTCGTTTACGCATAACCAGCATGTACACATAGTGAAATGAAGCACGTTAGTTATCGACATAGATCCATCGATACCAATGACTGCGGGTTGACTGCCCGAGACAGTTCGCAATACATGATTACCACCGTAATCCATGCAAGTAAAAGATCCTTAACAACCCCCGTGTGAACGGGTGCTGAGTCCAAACTATAGTACTATCGTTGCTAAGGCAGGTAGACGGCATTCCATGTGTAAACATAACAAACAAGCATTCATAAGCCACACATAACATGCATTAACGGTTAGCGTTCAAATAGTATTTGAGTAGTGTGATTGTTGTAGTTTGAATATTCGTAACGTATGTAACACCCAAAAGTGCTTAAAGCAAAAAGGGATCGAGTATACTCACAGCGATTAATGGATTGAAGGGAGCGCTTAGCGAGTACGGTTAGCCTGAATAGATTTGGTAGCATAACGATAAGTGAAATGTAAAACAGGAAACAAGTGTAGGTGGATCGGACAGCTGGTCGATCGGACGGCAGTTCGATCGGACGGCTGACAGCCCGTTCGGTCTGCTGTCCGGTCGGTCGGTAGGCCGATCGGATGGCTGTTCGAGTGGATTGTTTCTTCCTTTAAGAAGGATGTGTTTGTGTATGATGGCTTGACTTTTGAAGTTTTCGTTGTAGCATTTGAAAACATTGAAGTACCTTTGCCTTTCAGGTCGGTCGATCGGACGGCTGTTCGATCGGCCGGCAACCCGATCGGTTAGGCATTCAAATGAATTGCAATGTTTAGTCTTTGGATCGGACAGGTCAACAAGTCAAAGACTTTAAATGAAATGTAAAGTATGGTGTAGTGGAACGGATAGTCGATCGATCGAATAGCACAACTGCTGTTCGATCGGACAACAGGGTGTCACCTGATCAGACGGCTGTTCGATCGGGTGGCACTTCTAGTGCATTGAACATGTTGAAAAATCGATTAAGTATTGAAGCATAGTATCTCATGATTCAAAGAGTAATCCGATCGGACAGTAGTTCGATCGAACAATAGTTCGTTCAATACTAGTCTTCAAGGTAAGTTGATTGTGTGGGACAATGTGTTAGCCGATCGGCTAGCCAGTCGATCGGCTGACTATCCGATCGGCTGGCTGTCCGTTCGGACAGCAGTCCGATCGGTCAGCATCCTGACCTGATCAGCCCTTGCGTCTAACACTTGGTTGTTCTGTTTGTTTGTCGTTCTATTGAGGTATTTTGACAACGAGTAGAACCATAGATCCCTCGTCCTTACTTGGTTCCTCGGGTCGGACGGAATCACCCAAATCCGGTCGGTGGACTGTTCGGAACGAAGTTTAACGTTCAACCCGAAGTCGGTTAACCTCGCGGATAGAATCCGGATCTGGAGTCATACAACCACCGAAGTGATTTGTAAACCGGCTCAGGCTCCGTTTCTACCGGTTTGAAGTTATTGAGTGAAAATAGTTGGAAGGAAGTTGGAAAATTCATCCTCCAGTCCTTTTCACGTGTTTATGTTTAGATCTATGAAAGATCTTTGTTTGTTTATGTGGAAATCGGCTAGATCCAAGTCATTCTTGGTGGATTGAGGCCAAAGCATAAAGTTCTTCAAGAACCCATGATGACATCATCCTAGAACACTTGATTCTTGGTGATTTCACGGTCAAAAGTTAAGATTCGAAAGATAGAAATGTGTAGGAGTGTGTATAGATAAAGAAAGTACAAGATTTAGGATGAAAACTTACCGGAATCGAGGGAAATCTGCGAAAAGGTGAGCTGAGCGTGCTGGTCGAACAGGGGTTTCCAAAAGTGGAAAAGGATGACAATGACAGGGGTATTTATAGGATGACAAAAGAGGAAAGTGCTGGCCGATCGGCCAGGCAGCTCGATCGGACAGCAGTCCGTTCGGCTGGCTATTCGATCGGCTGGGAGCCTGATCGATCAGTCGCACCTTTCGAGTGTTTCGCGCGACGATTTCTGATATTTCGATTTCGATTGCGAGCGGTTCGATTCGATAGGGTTTCCTAGTCAAATTACTTTCAGTCCCAACTACTTCGTACCTTGCGTAATCTATTTTCCACTATCTATCATAGTTCGATTGTGATTCGAGTTCGAGTTCGATTGCATTCGAGTTTCGATTGAGTTCACTTGATTACCACGACATAACATAATAAACATGCATAGGTAACACGTAAGGCACACACACACGTATAATAACAAGTAAAAATACGTAGCTCGAGTTGCGAATTGATGTCAATTTGATTAGCATAGCTTGACTATTAGTTGATTAACTTTATCGCATTGTTACTTCCTATAGTTCACAGTCGTCGGTCGATTGATTAAGGATTAACACAATTCGAGTATTGCAATTAACGACACTTACCCCACATAATACAAATAAAATAAAGTAATTTCTATAAGTCAAGTTGGGCGAAATCGGTCGTTGACTCAGACCTTGACTTTGACTTGTGAAAACACGGGGTGTTACAGCCTCCCCTTGTTTAGGGAATTTCGTCCCGAAATTAAGCTGGAAGTTGCACATCACCGTGAATCACGTTTGAGGACTTTCTCTTCCTAAACTTTCTCTTCGAATAACTGCGGGTACTTTGCCTTCATGTCGCTCTCGAGTTCCCAAATGAACTCTGCGCCTCGTTTGCCTTCCCATCAGACCTTCACGATAGGTATGCGAGAGCGTCTGAGTTGCTTGGTTTGGCGATCCATGATTTCGACAGGCTTTTCCACGAAGTGTAATGTTTCGTTCACTTGTAGATCGTCAAGAGAAACATGTAAGTCATGGTCGGCTATGCACTTTCGCAGGTTTGACACGTGGAAAGTCGGGTGGACGTTACTAAGTTCCTCCGGTAGTTCGAGTCTGTAGGCAACTTTTCCGATCCTTTCCATAATCTTAAAAGGTCCAACATATCGAGGCGCGAGTTTTCCTTTCTTGCCGAATCGGACTAGACCCTTCCAAGGTGATACCTTTAGGAGTACGTAGTCACCAACGCCAAATTCACGGTGCTTGCACTTTTTATCGGCGTAACTTTTCTGTCGATCCCGAGCCTTTACCAGGTTGTCTCGAATTTGGAAAATTTTGTCTGTCGTTTCTTGTAGTAGCTTCGGACCGGTTAGTTGCGAGTGACCGATCTCGTGCCATACAATAGGCGATCGACATCTTCTTCCGTATAATGCCTCGAATGGTGCCATTTTGGATGCTAGAATGATAGCTATTGTTATACGAGAATTCGACTAACGGCAGGTGTTTATCCCAATTACCACCGAAGTCTAGGACACACGAACGAAGCATGTCTTCAAGAGTACGAATCGTTCTTTCAGTCTGACCGTCGGTTTGTGGGTGAAAAGCAGTATTTAGATTAAGCGTTGTACCGAGTGCTGTTTGAAACGTTTCCCACAGTCGCGAAGTAAACCGAGCATCACGATCAGAGATGATGTCACGAGGCGTCCCATGATTACAAATGATCTCGTCGGTGTAGATTCGGGCTAATCGTTCCACCTTGTAGTCTTCTCGTATAGGCAGAAAGTGAGCTGATTTAGTCAAACGGTCGACCACAACCCATATGCTGTCGTGACCTGATGACGTGGGTGGTAGCTTGGTTACGAAATCCATAGCTATGCTCCCCCACTTCCACATGGGAATTGGTGGTTGTTCGAGCAAGCCAGAGGGTCTTTGATGTTCAGCCTTGACTCTAGCACAAGTTAGGCATTTTCCGACGTAGAGAGCGATATCCCTTTTCATACCCGGCCACCAGTACTTATAACGAAGATCCTGGTACATTTTGTCAGCACCGGGATGAACATAATACTGGGATTTGTGGGCTTCGTCCATCAGAGTTTTTCGCAAATTGGTTCGCTTGGGAATCCAAATTCGGTCTAAGAAGTGGAATATCCCATTTGATTTGCTCACAAGCTGGGCTCCATCGTGGTAGATTCTTTCTTTCTTCAGGGTACGTTCGTTGAAACATGCATGTTGAGCGTCGCGAATGAGAGCTTCGAGATTATGTTGGGCTTGAACATTACGAGTGCTAAACAGGTAGCTCCGTTTGCTAAGTGCGTCGGCAACAACATTCGCCTTGTCTGGGTGATAACGAATCTCACAGTCGTAATCGTTGAGAAGTTCTACCCACCGGCGTTGATGCATATTAAGTTCCTTCTGATTAAAGATGTGTTGTAGGCTCCTATGATCGGTGAAGATCGTACACTTAGTACCGTATAGGTAGTGTCGCCAAATCTTTAACGCAAAAACAACTGCGCCTAGCTCGAGATCATGGGTCGTATAGTTCTTCTCGTGGATTTTGAGCTGTCGAGACGCGTATGCTATGACCTTGTCCCGTTGCATGAGAACACAACCGAGACCAAGGTTGGAAGCATCACAATAGACAATGAAATCGTCGTTTCCGTCGGGCAATGTGAGAACAGGAGCATTGCAAAGCATGCGCTTGAGGGTTTGAAAGGCAGTCTCTTGTTTAGTTTCCCAAACAAAAGGCTTGTCTTTATGCGTGAGAGAGGTAAGCGGTACAGCGATCTTTGAGAATCCCTCGATAAATCATCGATAATAGCCCGCTAGTCCGAGAAAAGAACGGACCTCAGACGGATTCTTAGGTGTAACCCAACTCTTGACTGCTTCAATCTTTGCAGGATCGACGTGAATACCCTGACTATTAACAAGGTGACCCAGAAACTAAACTTTCTCCAACCAAAATTCACACTTGGAGAACTTGGCATAGAGTTGGTTCCCCTGGAGTAACTCGAGAACCAAACGTAGATGTTGCGCGTGTTCGGTTTTCGATTTGGAATAGATCAAGACATCGTCGATGAATACAATGATGAAATGGTCGAGATACGGTTTACACATGCGATTCATCAGATCCATGAAAACCGCTGGTGCGTTGGTTAGACCAAAAGGCATGACAACGAATTCGTAGTGGCCGTAACGAGTACGAAACGCGGTTTTAGGTATATCCTCCTCTTGAATACGCAGCTGATGATATCCTGAACGTAGATCGATTTTCGAGAAACACATAGCGCCTTGTAGTTGATCAAACAAATCGTCGATACGAGGTAGAGGATAGCGGTTCTTGATAGTTAACTTATTCAATTCCCGATAGTCGATGCACATCCTGAATGATCCGTCCTTCTTTTTGACGAAAAGGACTGGCGCGCCCCAAGGAGAGGTGCTCGGGCGAATGAAGCCTTTCTCAAGTAATTCCTGGAGTTGGGTTAAGAGTTCGCGCATTTCGGACGGCGCGAGTCGATAAGGAGCTTTGGCGATAGGGTTGGCTCCAGGAATGAGGTCGATACGGAAGTCGATATCACGACTTGGCGGTAGTTCGGGAAGATCCTCTGGAAAAACATTAGGAAATTCTCGAACCACAGGAACGTCTTTAACTTCCTTCTTCTCTTTCTTTTCCTTCTCCGCTACTACGATGTTAGCCAGGAAAGCCCTGTATTCCTTGCGGAGATACTTGCTGGCTTGGACGCATGACATAAGCTTGAGCCCCCTTGAAGAAATGTCGCCATAAACACACAATAAGTCACCATTTGCGAGCGAGAAACGAATCATCTTGTCGAAGCACACAACTTCAGCATGGTTTTCCCGAAGAAAGTCCATGCCTACTATGATGTCGAAACTTCCGAGTTGCATCGGAATAAGGTCAATTGGGAAGATGTGATTGTTGAGCTCAAGAGTACAATCACGAAGAACAGAATTGACGGCGACGGTTCTTCCGGTAGCGACTTCAACATCGAATGTCGAGGAGAGTTGGGAGCGTTTACGACTAAGGAGTCTCTCAAATTCGAACGACACAAAGCAATTATCGGCTCCGGTATCAAATAAACAGGAAGCATAAATACCATTCACAAGGAACGTACCATTGACCACATTGTTGTCGGCCTGGGCTTGACGCACGTTGAGGTTGAAAGTTCTGGCGCGTGCGGCCTGTTGTTGTTGCTGCTGTTGTTGTTGCTGCTGTGGCTGCTGTTGCTGAGGCTCTTGTTTCACAATCCTGTTTGGGCACATGTTGGCGAAATGGTTCGGGTCACCACATGCGAAGCAGGCTCTGGCTTTGACTGCGGGTGCCGGAGGAGCTTGTTGACCCTGTGGGGCAGTGAGTAGAGCTTGATTGGCAAGAGTTTGACGGATGTGGCAGTTGGCAGTAAAATGGCCGTATACATTGCAATGAGCACAAAAGCGGCAAGAGATAGCAGTCGGGTGATGGTAGGTGCAAGTAGGGCAGAACGGGTGTGGTCCAGTGTATGCACGCTTTGCAGGCGGTGCATTGGCCACAGGCGCCGCTACTTGACGCTGTTGGGCAGGTACAGCTTGAATCGGTGCAGCAGTGATCGCACAGTTCTTGTTGCTGGAGCTGTTCTTTCTCTTGTTGCTTGATGAGGTAGGTTCAGCAGTTGGTGCGATAACGGTAGCTTGATGCAGATGCTTTGAAGCCTTATCCCAGATACCAGCCTTAACCCGCTTGTCGTTGATCTCAGCGGCTAGCAGATAGGTTTCCTCGATCGTCGTAGTCTTAGCCACTTGCACGAAATCAGCAACGCAGTCGGGCAGTGCCCGGATGTACTTCTTGATTGTCATGTCGGGAGTCTTGACTTGATCGGGACAGATAATGCTGAGCTGTTTGAAACGAGCAGTGAGACCAGCATTGTCACCATCCTTTTGCTGTATGTGCCAAAATTCATCTTCTAGCTTTTGACGCTCGTGAGGAGGGCATAATTCCTCTAGCATAACTTCCTTGAGCTTATCCCATGACAGACCGTAGGCTGCATCGTTCCCTCGCTTGTTCCTCTCGGCCGTCCACCAGTCTAATGCACGGGACTGGAAAACGCCGGTAGCATTCAGAGTACGGAGGTCATCAGGGCAACCACTCTGTCGCAGAGTAACCTCAATGGAATCAAACCAGTGGAATAGTGCGGTGGGACCTCCTTCGCCAGTGAATTCTTTTGGCCCACACGACTTGAATTGCTTGAAATTGAAAGGCCTTGCGGTAGCTTTGGGAGCTTCGGTTCTTGATTCCTCGGATGATTTGCTGGCATTCTCATAAACATCACTCACGGCCTTTGCCACACTCTTGGCGATGATGGAAGCAAGGCGTTTGTCCCTCTTTTCCTGACGAGAGAGAGCATGACGGGATCCAGACGACATGGTCTGCAACATACATCGTCACAGGACTCATCACATTGTATTCGAATCTCACCTCACACGCCTACTACTACTAGAGCTCAGTAACACGTACCGTGTAAACACATAGACACATAACCACGCAAAACACAGAATCATTTAATCACATAAGCACGTAGGGCACATAATCATTTAATACCTAAGTATGTAGACATAGAAGCAAGGAAACACATACACCTTCAACTACTAGAGGAGGTCAGAAAACAGAATCCTAGGCCTAGAGAAAGTGGTAAATGGTGATTCTTGGAGCGTGTACTTGTCAAACTGATCAATAAGAATCACGGTAAATTGTACATCTAGCGTGTTCGGTCACGCACGTTCACGAATTTCGCACGTCGAACGTGTCATTACGCAATCGTTGGGAGTCAAAATAAGCACATAATCACAAGATGCATATCGGGACACGAGGGGCATTCTGACTGCATCTGTCATCTGTAGCATAAGAGTATAAAATAGCATAAGGTCGCCTATAGTTCAGCGATTTATTGGCGTTTTGAGATAGAAATACAGTGCGAGTCGTGTATGTCGTTCGAAGTAAAAACAAAAATCGAGTAAATCCCAAATTCATAAACAGATACGCACATATATAAGCACATAAAATCGGCGAAACAATCAGAGTCAGCAGTTGCGGACTTAAAATCGAAACACATGAAATTCGAGAAATAGATTGTCTGCGACTAGCAGACTTCGACTAACCAAAGTGGTTCGACAATTCACAAGGACCCGTTGCGCACATTTAACCTCCAGGACTGTGCCCTTGCCTCGATTCTTGGGCATTTGGCACGCATCCGTTGGTCATGTCGTGACTTCAGGTCATTGGAGTCCGTCGAGACTCTGGTGGGAGTTTTTGTAAGATGTACGGAACAAGTCGTCAAGGTTAGGGTTCCACCCCTGGCTTAACAACTTCGTTCCTGTTTTGATAAAATAGAGGAGATTATTCATCAAAATGTGGGTTTCACCCCTAGTTTGGTATAATTCTCCCCCGTTAGCAGTGTTGATTAAGCAATCCAGTCGGGAGTTTGTGGTTTTCACACCTAATCTCGACCTTATTGCCTCTTTCATAGTTGAAAATTCGAGTGCAGAAATAGTGTAGTATAAGCAAGGATAGTGAGAAATAAGTACGTACGAAATTCCTACTAGACGTACTCGAGTTGGTCTGTTGGTTCTTAACTATAGTCTAGGTATCTAAGACTTCGGCCCGGACTAGGTCGAGTCTTGCCTAATTCCCTATAGTTATGGCTCTGATACCAATCTGTCACACCCCAACCGATGGCGGAATCATCGGGGCATGGCACTGAGCGAAACAGATTGTCCAGAAGTTTCCATAACAACTATCATAACCATCCAATTTAAATAATACGTCCCATACCGTATCTCAAATAGTCAAATAATTATTACAGACAAACATCAAGGCAAATATTCTGTTCCGACAACTCAGATTTAAATAGACAGCAATTGTTTATCTGCTTCTAGAGACCCCTGATTCGTTATCTATAGACAACTATTTGTTGGGCTCTAAATCTTTATTCTAGCTTCAAATTCCTACCACATGTGCGTCCTAAGCACCTGTCACATACGTTAAAATAAAGTCAATACATAAAATGTAAAGGTGAGCATACAAGTTTGATAATAGCATATAGAGTTCGAATTCGTTTACGCATAACCAACACATACACATAGTCGAAAAAAGTAAAAAAGAGGCTCAGATTCAAACATCCTCATCGCCATAAACAACAAATCACGACTCAATGCCGCTACGGTTGCAACCGGAGTTGCCATGCCAAGTAGCAGCCATCATCATCACCGAATAGAACACTCGTATACAACAACCTTCCAAAACAGTTGATCAAATAAAGACCAACAATCCGACAAACGGCACAATAACATAATAACAATATGTCTTATCTCAAACAATGCACATTTAAAAAAAAACTATAAATTTGACACAAATACTACCAATTTGTGTAAAATGTGAGCCAAAAAACCAAAAAAAACATACACAAAAAGGCCAAACACAATAAAACATATCAATTACAACAGATGAGCATTCAAACAATTTGCAGTACAAATTAAAACAACACAGTGGTTTTTCTAATTTATTTATCGAACTGTAAGATAATATGCATATCTTAATACTTTTAGCTTTTTTCTCTCTAATCTATACACTTTCATCGAATAAAACATCAATCTATGTTGGAATCTACTGAGACAAAACAAATGCAGAA
Organism: Helianthus tuberosus; assembly: GCA_030545235.1. Taxonomy (NCBI): domain Eukaryota; kingdom Viridiplantae; phylum Streptophyta; class Magnoliopsida; order Asterales; family Asteraceae; genus Helianthus; species Helianthus tuberosus. The sequence goes on from JARYGA010040543.1 coordinate 13,156, forward strand.
GTACTCAGAAATTGAATCAGTTGAACATATAATAGTAACAACAACAAGCAAAAGAGATGAATTAACGAAAGGAACCCAAACCTCGTTTAATCCGGTGGAGGGTTGCGCTGTTATAGACGTCTAGTTTGTAAGAAAAAAGTAAAAAAAGGGTTCGGATTCAAAATCTTCATCGCCATAATCAATAAAGCACGACTCAGTGCCGCTATGGTTGCAATCGGAGTTGCCATGCCAAGTAGCAGCCATCATCATCATCGGATAGAACACACGTATGCAACAACCTTCCAAAAAAATTGATCAAATAAAGACCAACAATCCGACAAACGGCAGCACTGCCACATAAGCATCGTGGTTCCACCACATTTATGCCATTTAAAGCCAAAACAAACCCACAAATGCTAGAAAACAAACCATACCTTACACAAACACACAATACAAGGTTCCACAAAATCCGTCGTGGCTCCGCCACCATACGTGGTGGCCGGACACCATGCCAATCAGTCCGCCATCGTACATGGTGGCCGGACCCCATCGTGGCTCTGCCAGCATCTGCGAATGTGTGATGGACCTTAAAAAGGAAAGAAAATGTTAAATTATCATTCAACAACTTATAAAATATAGTAATATTTTATAAAACAGATCATACCTTCAGTCTTAGTTTTTGCTGAAACTATGTCCATTTTTCGTCTACATTTACATATCAAGTGCCATGCATGGTCTTTGAAAATCAGATTCTGCTTCACCTTCACACACTCTATACAAATAATTATCTGGCTCAACACTACCCAACTTTCTCATTATCAACAACATATCCTTCACTCCAGCCATATTCATCAGGGTGATTCTAAAATCATCAACATGAGAAATACTTAACACGTCTTTCTGATTGTAAGACCCTAATACGTATTTGACAAAAAGTCGCAGCGGAAATTCATGCCATAAAATTTCTTTCATTACAACGTCTTGACTTACTTGAAAGTTCGTTTTAATATGTATCTTTTACAAAAATAAAGTATAAGTCCTGTTTGCTAAAACACATACTCAATTATTCCCGTACAATCTATCTTGTGACTCGATCTTTGATCTCTATTCCTCGTGTTAACCTCCCGTGATTCGTACAACCTGCACTCCCCACATACATTCATCACATTAGTACATAATATATAAACAAGATTCAATCCCGTATACTTCCCATTTCGTTATCTTTCTAACTTTAAGCATTCCAAATGCGTATCCATATCCTGGTGAGGCTTCAACAATGTACCTGCATTACTTTTCATTCTCAAGGCACACTATTAATAACGTTAATCCTCAACGTATCGAAATCCTGCATACATACACACTTACATTCATACATACACATCTATATACTTACTTGCATTCATACATCTCTACATACATGCATACATACATACTTACATTCATTCATCTCTACATACACGCATACATACATACGGATCTTCATATATACGTAAACACACATCTACATACGTACATACCTTCCTATATCTCTACATACATGCATACACTCATACGTACCTTCATATATACCAAATACATATCTACATACACACATACACTACTACGTCTCTACATATGTACATATACACATACATATCTTCACATATACATAAATACACATCTACATACGTATATACATTACTACGTCTCTACTTACTTTCATACACTCATACGTGCCTTCATACATACTTAAATACACGTCTACATATGTACATGCACTCTTACGTACACGTTCAAGATCTTACATACCTCTTGTATATCCATATATTAATTACGTGGTACTTAGACTTAGATTTATAGCCCATAGACGTCAAAAGAACGATCAAAATCATGTTTGGGAGGCGCATAAGTTAAAAGGTGTTCTGTTGAACTCCTCTTATGTTAAGATGTGTTTCTTTTGCACTCCTCTTAAGTTAAGAGGTGTTTCGTTTGCACTCCTCTTAAGTTAAGAGGTGTTTCTTTTGCACTCCTCTTAAGTTAAGAGGTGTTTCTTGCTGCAGCTACGTTTCGTCGTCCGTACGCACTAAAACGCGCATAACTTTTGAACCGTTTACCCGTTTAACCTCCCGTTTCTTCCTACATGATCATAATTTGACCCTCTATCAAATGGACTTGGAATCCCATATCCGACTTAAGGAAATTCCTACCTTACGCGCATTCGGCTTATTATCATTTTCTAATTATTTGACCCGTTATGGGTATTTGCGCATTAAATGGTTTATGACATACAAAACCATACTCTTCGCTTTCACATATGACCAAAACATTACTCTAATCGATTCGCTTGTTTCCAATAGACATTTAAGGTCGTTTGCCCGATATACCTATCAAGGGCGTTTTTGTCAATTTCGCTCTATCCTTCACAACAAAGGAATTCCTTGCATAAGTAACCAATCCTACTACTTAGCTACAATTCTTAATCACACATACCTTGCTCGGATCAAAACTAAGATCCGTTTAATACTTCATCGACATCATACAATTCATTCCTATTTGACCTCAATTATCATATTTAATTAAGTTGCATATAACTTTACATAAGCAACTAAGAAGTGATTACGAAATCACTTACCTTATGCGTCCGTGCTCATATCCGATCTCTTGCCTCCTCTTGGCCCGTTAACACCTCGTGCTTGATCTCGTCTCGACGTGATTCCTATGCTTCCATTTCATCGAAATCATGCTCTTATTAGCATACTCATTTGTACATGTTAACGGTCATATCATTAGTCATTTCTAACAAACGTAACTCATATAGCCATACCCATATCCGTTTGCACTCATGTAATTCATCATGTCATCGCATTAAACACACATAAGTCTAACACGCACCGTATAACTTACTCTAATCTTATAATTATGACAACACGTCTAACCATTCTTCTTATACCCAGTTGACTTTTAGAAGTCAACGGTTCATTTAATTTAACTTTCGACTTATCATTATATACCCGTAACATCATAATCGACCATACGGACGACAATATATACATTTTATCATACGATTGGTGTGCGTACCACCTTTTAAGCATAACGTACAACTAATTCATGCATATCCTTCTAATCTCATACATAATTCATCAATTTCTTCCTTCTAATCAACATGAATCATACATGCATAAACATCAAACATACTAGTATCACATTTCTTTCAATTCCTCTAACAAGAATCCATCATACAAATCAAAATACATCAATATTAAGCAAGAATTTAGACATAGATGATTTACCCATGTCATCATCTTCACCATAACAAACGGGTTTCACCCTTAAACATCAAATTAACCTAAACCATGCATAATCCATGTTCTATATGATGATTCTAACACACACCCATTCTCAATTTCATACAAATTCACGGTTTACATCAAAACCCACTTCGTGCATAATCACCAATCTAACTTTTAAGACATACCTTGCGATCCCCTTGTGAAGGTGATCATTAATCCATGTTTCTTCTTGAATTTGAGCTACCATTAACCCTTCAATTTGGTGATCTTCATGGTTAGGGTTTGTGAGCTTCATGGAGCTCCTGGCTCCTTCTCGAACACACCATCGTGTGTGTATGTGTATATATATATTTTTTTTATAAATACCACTTTCATTTACCCCACTTTAGTCCCTCAAGTTTGCCACTAAATAATATTGGCAAAACTCTTGTCTTTTAATACTTCTAATCACACACTTAACTAGGTTAAATAGCCTAGTCATTTATTTCATGCTAAGTCATATAGGACATATGATAATTATAAACATTCGGGTTTTGGGGTGTTACAAGTCTACCCCCCTTAAACAAGGTTTCGTCCCCGAAACCTTTCTCACTTCCGTTTACACATACACATATCTATGTTTGACTTCACGGTCACATCATAATTATAAGCAATCATCCTATCTCAATTCATAAGTATTTATACAATTGACTTCTTCTTACAAATCTATACTTTCCATGCCATACTTCCACGTAACCTTCTCATTTCCTTGACCGGTTAGTAACAGTTCATCGTACATATATATTCAAACCTATAATAATGCTTACTTTCATATGATCCGTTTATAACCGGTCTAATACCTTCATTTCATCCTTTAAGATCACATTCTATACATATATTACATAATATTTAATTTTGTTTCGTTATCGCAGCGAAGTTACTATTTCATAGTCGTGCATTCGTGCTTAATTCCAAAGTTAACATCGTTATACGTTCTCTATAGTTATTTGTACTATGCGTACCTTTACGTTACCTTTGAATCATTTCATTCATTTCACATTTCTATCGCTTTCACTCCATGCATTTCTTAATTTACATAAATAAACGTGTCGTACTAGTTCATCGCACGAGAGTTTAATCAATATGCAAAACTTCCACTCAAAACTTTTGAGATTTTTTTTTAATGACATAATTTTCTTCTTATGTTGACTATTAGAAATCAAACATTCCATACTATACCATACATATCCTATCAGTCATTTCGTAGGTCTTTCTCAACCTACCAATTCATGCCTATCCAACATAAATTACACATTTTACTAACCTCGATTTCCTTCCATACTTTAGTGATCCGTAAATCAGATCTGTCCACATTCTTCATGAGTGCTAGCCGTACCAGGCTAGATTTCATTTACCCGTGTAACGTGCCTTCACTCGTACGCATCCTTCCACCAATTCGATTGGTTTCATCACATCAAGGCTTCTATAATTCTTATCAGCAAGTTTAGCAATTAACATTTTTCATTCAAACATTCATTCTACAATTCCTTATGTACACGCTATAACGTGTCACACATTTCATTTCTCACATGCAATTCTTTCATTCTTGTCACTTATTTCGCCTACCTTCGCAAGTTGACCTTTCAAGGCCAAACTAATGTTTCTTAATTATCGTATATGTATTGAGGTACACGCTCGTACCTCTTCTCATTCATGCTTACTTATAAAGGCATTCATTACATCCTTTTTATGTTTTAAATCCGTCCCACGGATTTAAACGTAACATCCATACCCTTCATTCATTCTATGTTTGAATCCATCTAGCGGTTTCAAACATATCATTCGTACCTTTTCTTCCTTACATGTGTTGAATCCGCCTCGCGAATTCAAACAGGTAATTCATACTTTATTCCTTTCATGCTTCGAATCCATCTTGCGGATTCTAACACATCATTCATAGTTTCATTCTTTCCATGTTTCGAATACATCTCGCAGATTATAACATATCATTCATACTTTAACTTCTTTCATGTTTCGAATCCGTCTCGCGGATTCTAACATAGCATTCATATTTTAACTTCTTTCATGTTTCGAATCCGTCTCGCGGATTCTAACATAGCATTCATACTTTAACTTCTTTCATGTTTCGAATCCGTCTCGGGAATTCTAACATAGCATTCATATTTTAACTTCTTTCATGTTTCGAATCCGTCTCGCGGATTCTAACATAGCATTCATACTTTAGCTTCTTTCATGTTTTCGAATCCGTCTCGCGGATTCTAACATAGCATTCATACTTTCATTCCTGAGAGTCTTACATTTCTCTTCACCCTCACGTCCACCTACTACTTAATTCTAACGGACATACCTGTAACAATTATCACGGTCTCACGAACGTCATACGTTTCTTGTGTACTGGCCAGGTACACAATCCACATACTAGTTTCGTGCCTTCGTGTAATCGCCACCTTATGTTCGAAGAATTAAGTTTCGGCACGTGTAACATTTTCACAACTTCATTGCCATGTCACTATTATATTTCATTTATAATTTTCTTTCGCTTGCTTAATTATACCACTTCATACGCCCACACGTTGAATTTACGTACCTGGGGTTCATTTGTCTTATCACTTGCCTTGATGCCGGTCCTAGACCACATTCACGGATCATCCTTTCCAAGCAACTATGCTTACCTTACACATAACATATTGTTAGTTTTATTCATATGAATACATACATACACATTTTCATTCCATTTCTTCCTTTAGATCTTGATCGAGTCATGGATTGTACGGGTTCCTTATCACAAGAGCACACAGGTTTGAGTCCAAGTACCTATCCTCTCGTACTTGATTCTCTCAAACCGGGGCTCTGATACCAACTTGTAAGACCCTAATACGTATTTGACAAAAAGTCACAGCGGAAATTCATGCCATAAAATTTCTTTCATTACAACGTCTTGACTTACTTGAAAGTTCGTTTTAATATGTATCTTTTACAAAAATAAAGTATAAGTCCTGTTTGCTAAAACACATACTCAATTATTCCCGTACAATCTATCTTGTGACTCGATCTTTGATCTATATTCCTCGTGTTAACCGCCCGTGATTCGTACAACCTGCACTCACCACATACATTCATCACATTAGTACATAATATATAAACAAGATTCAATCCCGTATACTTCCCATTTCGTTATCTTTCTAACTTTAAGCATTCCATCTGCGTATCCATATCCTGGTGAGGCTTCAACAATGTACCTGCATTACTTTTCATTCTTAAGGCACACTATTAATAACGTTAATCCTCAACGTATCGAAATCCTGCATACATACACACTTACATTCATACATACACATCTACATACTTACATGCATTCATACATCTCTACATACATGCATACTTACATTCATTCATCTCTACATACACGCATACATACATACGGATCTTCATATATACGTAAACACACATCTACATACGTACATACCTTCCTATATCTCTACATACATGCATACACTCATACGTACCTTCATATATACCAAATACATATCTACATACACACATACACTACTACGTCTCTACATATGTACATATACACATACGTATCTTCACATATACATAAATACACATCTACATACGTATATACATTACTACGTCTCTACTTACTTTCATACACTCATACGTGCCTTCATACATACTTAAATACACGTCTACATATGTACATGCACTCTTACGTACACGTTCAAGATCTTACATACCTCTTGTATATCCATATATTAATTACGTGGTACTTAGACTTAGATTTATAGCCCATAGACGTCAAAAGAACGATCAAAATCATGTTTGGGAGGCGCATAAGTTAAAAGGTGTTCTGTTGAACTCCTCTTATGTTAAGATGTGTTTCTTTTGCACTCCTCTTAAGTTAAGAGGTGTTTCGTTTGCACTCCTCTTAAGTTAAGAGGTGTTTCTTTTGCACTCCTCTTAAGTTATGAGGTGTTTCTTGCTGCAGCTACGTTTCGTCGTCCGTATGCACTAAAACGCGCATAACTTTTGAACCGTTTACCCGTTTAACCTCCCGTTTCTTCCTATATGATCATAATTTGACCCTCTATCAAATGGACTTGGAATCCCATATCCGACTTAAGGAAATTCCTACCTTACGCGCATTCGGCTTATTATCATTTTCTAATTATTTGACCCGTTATGGGTATTTGCGCATTAAATGGTCTATGACATACAAAACCATACTCTTCGCTTTCACATATGACCAAAACATTACTCTAATCGATTCGCTTGTTTCCAATAGACATTTAAGGTCGTTTGCCCGATATACCTATCAAGGGCGTTTTTGTCAATTTCGCTCTATCCTTAACAACAAAGGAATTCCTTGCATAAGTAACCAATCCTACTACTTAGCTACAATTCTTAATCACACATACCTTGCTCGGATCAAAACTAAGATCCGTTTAATACTTCATCGACATCATACAATTCATTCCTATTTGACCTCAATTATCATATTTAATTAAGTTGCATATAACTTTACATAAGCAACTAAGAAGTGATTACGAAATCACTTACCTTATGCGTCCGTGCTCATATCCGATCTCTTGCCTCCTCTTGGCCCGTTAACACCTCGTGCTTGATCTCGTCTCGACGTGATTCCTATGCTTCCATTTCATCGAAATCATGCTCTTATTAGCATACTCATTTGTACATGTTAACGGTCATATCATTAGTCATTTCTAACAAACGTAACTCATATAGCCATACCCATATCCGTTTGCACTCATGTAATTCATCATGTCATCGCATTAAACACACATAAGTCTAACACGCACCGTATAACTTACTCTAATCTTATAATTATGACAACACGTCTAACCATTCTTCTTATACCCAGTTGACTTTTAGAAGTCAACGGTTCATTTAATTTAACTTTCGACTTATCATTATATACCCGTAACATCATAATCGACCATACGGACGACAGTATATACATTTTATCATACGATTGGTGTGCGTACCACCTTTTAAGCATAACGTACAACTAATTCATGCATATCCTTCTAATCTCATACATAATTCATCAATTTCTTCCTTCTAATCAACATGAATCATACATGCATAAACATCAAACATACTAGTATCACATTTCTTTCAATTCCTCTAACAAGAATCCATCATACAAATCAAAATACATCAATATTAAGCAAGAATTTAGACATAGATGATTTACCCATGTCATCATCTTCACCATAACAAACGGGTTTCACCCTTAAACATCAAATTATCCTAAACCATGCATAATCCATGTTCTATATGATGATTCTAACACACACCCATTCTCAATTTCATACAAATTCACGGTTTACATCAAAACCCACTTCGTGCATAATCACCAATCTAAATTTTAAGACATACCTTGCGATCCTCTTGTGAAGGTGATCATTAATCCATGTTTCTTCTTGAATTTGAGCTACCATTAACCCTTCAATTTGGTGATCTTCATGGTTAGGGTTTGTGAGCTTCATGGAGCTCCTGGCTCCTTCTCGAACACACCATCGTGTGTGTATGTGTATATATATATTTTTTTTATAAATACAACTTTCATTTACCCCACTTTAGTCCCTCAAGTTTGCCACTAAATAATATTGGCAAAACTCTTGTCTTTTAATACTTCTAATCACACACTTAACTAGGTTAAATAGCCTAGTCATTTATTTCATGCTAAGTCATATATGACATACCATAATTATAAACATTCGGGTTTTGGGGTGTTACACTGATGCCATTTATTCCAATCCACCAAGGAATTAACCCTGATCCAAAACGGATGCAGATTCCTTAAAATGCTCAAAATCAAAGTAAAATGTGAAATCTTTTCCTTCTTCATCACGACGCGACTTAAACCATAAACTATTAAAAGAACAATCTCGAGTTTGATACAGTTTACAAATTTTTCTAAAAAAAGACTAAACTTCAAATAATTTTGCAGTTGAAAGCAACGTATTTTACATCAAAGCCAAAGTATAACTTCTTAATAAAAGGGTGTTGCTATCAAGACACCACCCCCAATAGTGTGAGATAACTTCAAAACGTAAACCAACCCCTTGGACTACTACGAAAAACACCAATCAGATTTCAAACGATCTAATTCAAAAATTTCCCCCAATTGAGCGTGTCTAGCATATTTTTTGACAGTAACATGATCACTATACCACACATTATCTTTCTTATACACTATGACAAAAAGAGTTTAGAATCATACCAATCCAGTAGAGTATGACTTCCATATCAACGGCGTCAAGAGCTTGCTACGGGAACAAACAAACATATTTCAATATCAGAAAACCAAATAACATTTGAATTTCATCATAGAATACTAAGAAAATAGTGTGCATAAATTGAGTTACAGCAAAACCCTTTGAGAGGACCGATGTAGTATCTGGAACATACATCCAAAATATGATCGCCGGAACATTGCCGGAATACTGAAATACCACTACCGTCATCAATGTCACACCCCAACCGATGGAGGAAACATCGTGTCACACCCCAACCGATGGCGGAATCATCGGGGCAGGGCACTGAGCGAAATAGATTGTCCAGAAGTTTCCATAACAATTATCATAACCATCCAATTTAAATAATACGTCCCATACCGTATCTCAAATAGTCAAATAATTATTACAGACAAACATCAAGGCAAATATTCTGTTCCGACAACTCAGATTTAAATAGACAGTAATTGTTTATTTGCGTCTAGAGACCCCTGATTCGTTATCTACAGACAACTATTTGTTGGGCTCTAAAGCTTTATTCTAGCTTCAAATTCCTACCACATGTGCGTCCTAAGCACCTGTCACACACGTTAAAATAAAGTCAATACATAAAATGTAAAGGTGAGCATACAAGTTTGATAATAGCATATAGAGTTCGAATTCGTTTACGCATAACCAGCACGTACACATAGTGAAATGAAGCACGTTAGTTATCGACATAGATCCATCGATACCAATGACTGCGGGTTGACTGCCCGAGGCAGTTCGCAATACATGATTACCACCGTAATCCATGCAAGTAAAAGATCCTTAACAACCCCCGTGTGAACGGGTGCTGAGTCCAAACTATAGTACTATCGTTGCTAAGGCAGGTAGACGGCATTCCATGTGTAAACATAACAAACAAGCATTCATAAGCCACGCATAACATGCATTAACGGTTAGCGTTCAAATAGTATTTGAGTAGTGTGATTGTTGTAGTTTGAATATTCGTAACGTATGTAACACCCAAAAGTGCTTAAAGCAAAAAGGGATCGAGGATACTCACAGCGATTAATGGATTGAAGGGAGCGCTTAGCGAGTACGGTTAGCCTGAATAGATTTGGTAGCATAACGATAAGTGAAACGTAAAACAGGAAACAAGTGTAGGTGGATCGGACAGCTGGTCGATCGGACGGCTGACCGTTCGGCTAACAGCCCGCTCGGTCTACTGTCCGGTCGGTCGGTAGGCCGATCGGATGGCTGTTCGAGTGGATTGTTTCTTCCTTTAAGAAGGATGTGTTTGTGTATGATGGCTTGACTTTTGAAGTTTTCGTTGTAGCATTTGAAAACATTGAAGTACCTTTGCCTTTCAGGTAGGTCGATCGGACGGCTGTTCGATCGGCCGGCAACCCGATTGGTTAGGCATTCAAATGAATTGCAATGTTTAGTCTTTGGATCGGACAGGTGCTCGATCGGACAGGTGTTCCATCGGACAGGTCAACAAGTCAAAGACTTTAAATGAAATGTAAAGTATGGTGCAGTGGAACAGATAGTCGATCGATCGAATAGCACAACTGCTGTTCGATCGGACAACAGGGTGTCACCTGATCGGACGGCTGTTCGATCGGGTGGCACTTCTAGTGCATTGAACATGTTGAAAAATCGATTAAGTATTGAAGCATAATATCTCATGATTCGAAGAGTAATCTGATCGGACAGTAGTTCGATCGAACAACAGTTCGTTCAATACTAGTCTTCAAGGTAAGTTGATTGTGTGGGACCATGTGTTAGCCGATCGGCTGGCCAGTCGATCGGCTGACTATCCGATCGGCTGGCTGTCCGTTCGGACAACAGTCCAATCAGTCAGCATCCTGACCTGATCAGCCCTTGCGTCTAACACTTGGTTGTTCTGTTTGTTTGTCGTTCTATTGAGGTATTTAGACAACGAGTAGAACCATAGATCCCTCGTCCTTTCTTGGTTCCTCGGGTCGGACGGAATCACCCAAATCCGGTCGGTGGACTGTTCGGAACGAAGTTTAACGTTCAACCCGAAGTCGGTTAACCTCGCGGATAGAATCCGGATCTGGAGTCATACAACCACCGAAGTGATTTGTAAACCGGCTCAGGCTCCGTTTCTACCGGTTTGAAGTTATTGAGTGAAAATAGTTGGAAGGAAGTTGGAAAATTCATCCTCCAGTCCTTTTCACGTGTTTATGTTTAGATCTATGAAAGATCTTTGTTTGTTTATGTGGAAATCGGCTAGATCCAAGTCATTCTTGGTGGATTGAGGCCAAAGCATAAAGTTCTTCAAGAACCCATGATGACATCATCCTAGAACACTTGATTCTTGGTGATTTCACGGTCAAAAGTTAAGATTCGAAAGATAGAAATGTGTAGGAGTGTGTATAGATAATGAAAGTACAAGATTTAGGATGAAAACTTACCTGAATCGAGGGAAATCTGCGAAAAGGTGAGCTGAGCGTGCTGGTCGAACAGGGGTTTCCAAAAGTGGAAAAGGATGACAATGACAGGGGTATTTATAGGATGACAAAAGAGGAAAGTGCTGGCCGATCGGCCATGCAGCTCGATCGGACAGCAGTCCGTTCGGCTGGCTGTTCGATCGGCTGGGAGCCTGATCGATCAGTCGCACCTTTCGAGTGTTTCGCGCGACGATTTCTGATATTTCGATTTCGATTGCGAGCGGTTCGATTCGATAGGGTTTCCTAGTCAAATTACTTTCAGTCCCAACTACTTCATACCTTGCGTAATCTATTTTCCACTATCTATCATAGTTTGATTGTGATTCGAGTTCGAGTTCGATTGCATTCGAGTTTCGATTTAGTTCGCTTGATTACCACGACATAACATAATAAACATGCACAGGTAACACGTAAGGCACACACACACGTATAATAACAAGTAAAAATACGTAGCTCGAGTTGCGAATTGATGTCGATTTGATTAGCATAGCTTGATTATTAGTTGATTAACTTTATCGCATTGTTACTTCCTATAGTTCACAGTCGTCGGTCGATTGAATAAGGATTAACACAATTCGAGTATTGCAATTAACGACACTTACTCCACATAATACAAATAAAATAAAGTAATTTCTATAAGTCAAGTTGCGCGAAATCGGTCGTTGACTCAGACCTTGACTTTGACTTGTGAAAACACGGGGTGTTACACATCGGGGTGAGGCACTGAGCGAAACAGATTGTCCAAGAGAATCCAAAACACTATTAGTGACAATATATTTAACGTTCATGTCCCATACCATAAACATATAAAGCATAAATAGTTATTACAGACATTGTTCTCAAAGACAAATAGTTGTTCCGACAACTCAGATTTTATTTGGTTTGTTTCTAGACTCCCCTAGCTTGATTCCACAAAAGTTCGGCAAACATAGCATCCTAAGCACCTGTCACATACGTTAAAATAAAGTCAATACACATAGTGTAAAGGTGAGCATACAAGTTTAATAGCATATAGTATAGCGAAAGTGATTTACGCATAACCAGCATGTAACACGTAGAAATGTGAAGCAAGTAAGCTATCGACAATGAATTATGCAACCGACATGACTGCGAGTTGTAGAATGCGCAACACATTATCATCATTGTGACCATGTGAAGTAAAACCCTTAACAACCCCTGTCCACGACAGGTGCTGAGTCCAAACTATAGTTCTATCGTTGCTAAGGTGTCAGGCAACAATCATTGTGTAAACATAACATACAAGCATTCATCGAGACACGTATGACATGCGAGAGCGGTTAATGTATAAAAGTCTTTACGTTGTGTGTTGATGTAATTTGATATAAGTAACATATGTAACACCCAAAAGTGCGTTAAGCAAAAAGGGATCGAGTATACTCACAGTTCGTGTTTAGTAAATAAACACAATCTTGGATTGAAGGGAGCGCGTGAGAGCTAGCCTGATCACAGAACGATAGTGTAAGCGTTGAACAACGTATAACGGTGCGTCGAGTGAGGTGAGTGATCGGATGTTGGTTCGGTCGGATGACCGTCCGAGCGGATGGTCATCCGGACGGATGACCATTCGGTCGGCTGGTCATTCGACTGAGGGAGTGCATTTGTGAGATGTTGAACTTTTGAAGTTTTCGTTGTAGTACTTGAAAAATGTGAAGTATTTCTATATGTCAAGTCATCCGGTCGGATGGTCATCTGGACGGATGGTCATTCGATCGGATGGCACTTCGAGTGGAAATCTGATATTCTTTGAAATTTTGAAAATTGTTTAAGTGTTGAACTTGTAAAGTCAGTCACCTGGTCGAATAGTCATTTGATCGGATGGTCATCCGATCGGATGGCTATTCGATCGAATAACTGTTTGGTTTGAAAAACTTTGTAAAAATCAGTTTGGTTGAAAGTTTTGCGGTTTAACTGAGACGGCATGACGACGTGTCAAACAACGGAAACCGTACCAAGTCCAGTTTAGTCGATTAGATGGGGATCACCCCGTTCGATCAGACTCAACAGTTCAAGATGAAGTTTCATGTTCAACCCGTGAATCGGTCGTCTTCTTTGATAGAAATCCATTCTCAGACCGGTTCTCCACCAGAGAATGACTAGAGAGCCTGAACGAGTCAAGATTCTAACGGTTTTGAGTGAAAAGTGAAAGATGTTGAAGAAAAGTGGAAATCAGTTGGAAAATGTTGAAGTTTTGTTGAAATCAGTGTAAAAACATGTGGAAATCCTTTAGATCCGAACCGTTCCTGCTGAGATGAGATCATTCAACAGTGTTCATCGGAACCCGTGATGACGTCACCTTAGAACAGCTCGAATCAGGCGATTTCATGATGGAAAGTAGTGATTCGATGGAGAAGATAATGAGAAAGTGTGTGATGAAGATGGAAGTACAAGATTTAGGAAGAAAACTTACAAGAATCGTGAGAAATCAAGAGAAAAGGGCTTGAGAGTGCGTGGTTTGATCGGAGATGTCACATCAATGAACAGTTGATGTGGCAGGAGGGGTATTTATAGGTGAAAGGGGGAAAGGCGGTCTAGGTTAAGCGGGTCGGATGGCCGTTCGATCGAATGGCCGGATGGTCATCCGGTTGGATGTCCATTCGATTGAATGGTGGTTTGATCTGTTGGCTCGCGTGGGTTAGTTTTCTGACTTTCGTTTCGTGCGTTGAGCGTTGCGTTGCGTTTAAGCGAGTTGCGGGTAAGCGATGCGTTAATATTAAACAATAGTTACACAAATAACATAACTCCTAACACGTGACAACTGTCAAAAATCCAGGTATACGTACAATTAACTAATCATGATTAGTGCCTAATGACTGTGCTGAATTTCAATTAACTGTTTTCTGATTTCTGCTTTATACATGCATGTGCATCATACATTATTTAATGTCATACCAGTATTGCATGAAAGCTATATTGCCTTGAATGATGCATTAAGTATAGTTAGCATGGTTATCTGATAAATCAGGAGAGTGCTGACAAAACTCAGCACATAGATAGACAGTGCATTAAGATACAGAATGAGCCAGAAACTAAGTATGACACTAGTGTAGTGTATAGGAAAGTAAGGATCACAAAACTGCCTTTATAGTGATAGTTTAAGTGCCGGAAAGTGCCTAAAACTCACCCAAAGTGCTGAATTCAGCAAAATTCAGCAATTTAACACACTAATGTAATGCAGAAAAAGGATTAAATGGTCCTGAATGCTTTCCTAAGTGTCGGGAACCAATAGTGTCACAAAAAGATACATAAAGCACCATAAACTGCGTAGTTTAGCACTTTAACGAATCAGTAACCAACCGAACAATCGGACACTACCCGAAACACCAAATTTACACTAGAAGCACTGTTTTAACATTTCCAAGCTAGTTATGGTCCCCGAACACCATAACACCTCCTAAAAATATCTAATAACCAAAACATGTAACTAACACTTGATTTTTAACTAGATTGTAACTAATCAAGTTAGAACCTATGCTACCCCCACCTATTTACGGCCAACACATGGCCCACCAAGATGATTTTATTTCAATATAAAATAAGATCTTGTTCCTTAAATG
The DNA here is from genome assembly GCA_030545235.1 of Helianthus tuberosus. Classification (NCBI taxonomy): domain Eukaryota; kingdom Viridiplantae; phylum Streptophyta; class Magnoliopsida; order Asterales; family Asteraceae; genus Helianthus; species Helianthus tuberosus. Next base: position 28,704 of record JARYGA010040543.1, read on the forward strand.
ATAGCATAATATACAAAGGATAGAATGAGAACTTGGTTTATAAAAAGACATGAAGGATTAACATTCCATTTCTACACACACTTAAAAACACACAAACTCTCCTTCTCCTATCTTGTGTTCTCGGCCGACCCCTCACCCACACACATCCACCATTTTCATCCAACCTTCAACCATTCCAAGTGCATACAAGGGTGCTAGAAGCAAGACAAGGAAGCTTGGTGGCTTTGGATCTTGAAGAACCTCTCTTGTTTTCTTTTATCCTCTCATTTTCTACTCTTGAATCATCTCTAGCCTTGTGCTAGTGGTAAGAGTCTTGATCTATCCATTTTACTTTCATTTTTAGTGGTTAAAGAAGAATCATAAACAAAAACATGAAGAACACTAAAGAACATAAGAAGCAAACATAAACATAAGCTTGTTTAATGAAGTAATCTTGATGAATATGAGTTGTTATGCTTGTTGATCATTGATTGTT
>JARYGA010040544.1:0-41657 GCA_030545235.1 Helianthus tuberosus
AAGAATGAAAAACTTGCATGATAAACATATTAAACCTAATGAATTTCGAGTAGGAGATCAAGTTTTATTGTTTAATTCACAACTTCGATTATTTCCCGGGAAATTAAAGTCTAGGTGGTCGGGACCTTTTTCTATCACCCATATTTTTCAACACGGTGCAATTGAAATTAAATCTCGGAATGGAATTCCATTCAAAGTCAATGGATAACGGCTTAAGCTTTATCAAGGATTCATCGAGGATGATGAGGAAGAGATTTAGCTACAAGCGGTCGAGGAATAAACGAAGGTTTGTGTACTAACATCATGTCTTGTAGGTAATGGACTTCGGGAAAGCTTCAAAAATCGGTAAGATTTCTAAACCAAGTTTCTGGAAACAGGTCACTTACACGTGCACTATAAAAAAAATATATTTTAGCCGCCCACGGGGCCGTACCCAGCGAGCACGGGGCCGTGTTCGGCTACGGTCGGGAATAAAACCCCCTTTTGTCTTCTCATTTTCATTTCATCACGACCCGTTCCCCCGAAAACTCTTTGGTTCCTCTGAGAATCTCTGCAGATTTTCACGTTTTTCATTCGTTCAACATCATCAAGGTATGATTCTATCATCTTAGTTAGTTAGTTTAACGATTTGCATGTAGATTAACATAAAAAATTTGGGGAAAATCAAGGGTTCTTGAACTTGAACCGAACCAAACCCCAAATTTTTGCTTAGATCTGTTAGTATTAGTATAGTTGCATGTTATAGGAAGTAAATCAACTGAAATTGTTTGTAGATTTGCCTGATTTCAAACAGAAACCTCAAACCCTTGTTTTTGAACCGAAAAAGATGAAATTGAAGGGGTAAATGGTTTGTTTTTGGAAAAAAACGGCACTTGGGGTGGTTTCATTTTCTGGGAAAACCGCCCCTACTCAACCAAAAATTTTCAAGTTTTCGAAACCGGGTCGAAAAATGACATTTTTGGGAAACAGAAACCTGACCATGGGGTCGTGGTCAGCGAACACGGGGGCGTGGCCAAAAGGATTCAGCTGAACACGGGGCGTAGCCAATGGCCACGGGGCCGTGTCCAGCCTTCTGTTTTCCGTTTTCTTCGAAAATTTATAGTTTCATGCTGATTGTTTTTGTGTTTTCTTTTGCAGAGATGGCCAGCAAGTTCACTAAGTTTAAGCCAAATGAGTGGGACTACCAAGCCCGCTATGATATTCTGAAAACAAGGCCCGAAGAAACACTAAAACAAGTGTGCCTCGATACCTTAGAAGCTGTGAGGCAACAAAACTGTTTCAACACATTGGTCACGGGACCACTAAGGGTGGCCCTCTGCATAAGATGTCACACCCCAAAAACGTCGCAGTGGAATATAAAACGTGGTGGTGACGGAAGTTGGTGCCCATTAATATCTTGTTGAATGATGCATCATAATGTTGGACATTTTAACTTAACTAAAACATAGATTTTAAAACATAAGTCTTAAAGTTCTTCACAACCACACCATAGTTAAGTTGTTTTGATCCTTATGGATCTTATTACATTGGTCCCAAATAGTTTTAAAAATTTGTCCAAAACATTTTCAAACCAAACATGCATCGACAACCACAAGATACGCCATATTTCCCGAAGCCGAACTCAAGTACCTGAAGAACACGTTAAAATCAAGTGTTAACACAAAGGGGGGTGAGTTCACATATTCAAATTTAAAATAATTTAACCCAAGGAAAAACTTTCTAACTATGTGTTTATTATAAAAACATCCATATAATTTTCAAGAAAGTTAATTCATTTCCTTGTAAAATAACTCAAGGGTCAGCCGTCGCAAGCATTTCCGTAGAACCTTCCGACCATAGACATCTTCCCGAGTTTGCATATTAAATTGATAGCATCAAATGTTCAGACTCGTAAGTTAGCAAGACATTACGAACTATATATAAACAATGAAGTTATAATCAATGCTAGACTATGAACAGAATATCAATTCGTCATTTGACTTGACATGGAGAGACCGGTCACGACGGGGTTGTCAACCCGATAGATCTACCAACAATTCCTCATGTGCAATACTTAAATGATTAAACGACATCACTTGCGCATGGCCCATATCGAGGCCATCTATGATGCCTGCCTCACGTACAATATATATGTCACACCCCGATCGCGTAAAACAACAAACCGCGGTGGAAACGTCAGGGAGTGGAGCAACAGAATTATTGTTTCACAACCATGGTATTTAAAGTTTCGTTTTATTTATTAACATTGATTACATTGTCTTAAAACAAGGAAAACATAGCATAAATTAAACTAGTCTTGCATCTTTTATTGTCACTAAGGCCCGAGTCCGCCTAAGTGTGTAACGGTCAACCCTAAGCATCAGCTCCTGAAAACACATGAGAAAATAGGTACGTCAGCATAAAATGCCTGTGAGATACATAGGTTTTGTTGATGAAGGATTCATGACTTGTAGTTAAAAGAAATGTTTAACAAAAAGTAGTCATGAACCTTATAAAAATGTTTTCTTTTATAAATCATACGAAAATCGATAAGAAAATCAGATGATATAAAAGAATATTGCATGGTTAAATAAATAACCAAGTGAAAATGAACTTGTATAAAATATGTCGTTTGAAAAACAATGTCTTGTGAAAATATGTCATTTATATAAAATGTATCATGTCTTTGTTGAAATGATTTAGATAACGCTACGATATGTAATATCATAAAAGCACTTATATATAGGAAGTACCAGCGGCGAATCCACCATGCTTTTTTCATATTACACATGCCTCGTTATTTAAATCACTCACCAAATAACCACCAAAATGTGTTGTTTAAACCAATGTCAAAATGTTTATGTGTAAGCAATGTCTAATGTAAAATGTAAATCATGTCTTATATAATCAAATGTTATGTATGGCAAGTAAAAAGTATCTACTCAAACCATATATAAAATGTCAATGTATAATCAAATGTTATGTATGGTGAATAAAAAGTATTTACTCAACCCCATAGGTAAAATGTACAAAACAAAGTCTTTTTAATTCAAAAAGTTATGTTTTACAAAAATAATTGCTTTATTGATACAAACATTTATGCGGTAATGTTAAACGCATACATTCAAGCCTTGAGATTGTAGGATAAACCTTTAAACAAATCCAAGGTTTATTAAAAATGTTTTCGGATTCTGTCATTCCTTACGTCCAAACAAACCTAGGATTCCAGGAATGGGAGTTGTCAATTCCTATGGTACCACTACATACTACCGAGCGGTATGATCAGTGTTAATGAATGTATTTTAGTTTCGTTAAACAAACCAAATGTCATACCAAATGTAAGCATGTTATGTGAAAATAGTGTACTAAGTATGCTAAGTAAACATACGAAGCAGAAATGTTTATGAAATCAATGTGCTAGCATGCTCAGTAAACATACATAGCAGAAATGTAATGTAAATCAATGTGTCCATATGCTGAGTAAACATATGCAACAAAAGTGTTTATGAAATCAATGTGCTAGCATGCTCAGTCAACATACATAGCAAAGCATAATGAAATCATGTACTATATGCGTACTAATGAACATAGCAAGTATATGTCATGAAAGCATGAAAAGCACGAAAGTAACAAGTAGGCACATGTGTATCACCCTAAATTATTTGAAAACAGTAAAATAGGGGACTATGTACTCACTTAATATTGCTTAATGATCTTGAAATAACAATCAAATAACGCTTCAGGGATCACGGAATCAATCGGCACCTAATATATGTAACTAAGTTAATAAACCGGACCTAAATCGGAAGATCGGATAAAATGAGGTTTCGTAAACCAAATGAGTATTGGAACTCGTATAATATGGTTTAACAAAGCCTACATTCTAAATCGGAATCTATCCTAAGTGCTTATGACCCGTTATGATCCGATTAGGTAGCCTACGCTACTTTAACGCGTCATTTGCGCAAAAGCGCAAACGAGTAGCCTAACTAGTCCTATGACAAGTATTATATGCGCTAACATGTTTAATAATCAGTTTATGTGGCAAAATTTAAGTTACATATGCTTAAAATGGAGTTATGCGCAAAAAGGGCATTTTGGTCATTTTCCTAAGGCATATAAACTACCTATCATACAACTAACTAAACGAAGTGACCATAAGGTATAACCTCGGAAGGTTATTCCCTATACAACTATGGTCACAAAATATGTTTTGTCGGATCCTAATGATCGACCAAACGGGTCGGGTTCGAAAGTCTATGCGGTGGTTTAGACCGCTTAACTTACGACCCTATATAAGCACTAAACTAAAACGTGACGAGTTAAACATGTTAAAACATGTTTAACTAAGTTAGAAAACAAGTTTGATATCAAAACAAAGTGTTTTGATACCCGAAAATAGCTTCGTTGCAAAATTCGCATAAATACGTATTTTGACCGAAACTATGACTCGTCACTACACCTAATCAACGTGGTAATCAGTAGGTATAGTCACAAGGGACTATAACCATTGTGATTACGCTCACGTTGCAAAGTTCAAACGAACTTTGTGTTGACCAAACCATGGTCAAAGCAGAAAGTCAAACACTGTTTGAATTTCGTGCTTGAAATGCATAACCAAGCATGAAGAAGACTTACAAAGGGTCCAAGCTTGGATTAAGAACAAAGAATACTAAAGATTGAAGCCTTCAACCAGAGGGATAGCTTCAATGAGCAGATAAGAGCATAAAATGCAAATGAGCAAGGAACAAAATGAGAAAACCCAAGGTATTTATAGGAATCATGAAGCCATAGGATCATTCCATGTGTTATGAAGCTTGATCATGACCCTACACTTGTTAAACAATGATTGGGCACCTTGCCAAACACACAAACCAGCTCATGGTATCCAAAAACCAAGGATTAAAACCATGATTCAGCAGCTGATTGCTGAAAACTAGTAATTCTGGAAAACGGCGCTGTCGCGCCACGCGCCAGGAGCACCTGGGTCTTGCGCGTGGCATGAGGGAGCCTGTTTTTGCAAAAGTTTCATGTTTTTGGAAGACCAGGTCCCTGCATGCTATAAAGTTGATTTTTGACACGTTTAAGCCCCGTTAACCCATTTTCAAGGCTCTAAAATGATGTCAAAGTATAGGAAACATGAAATATGCTTGAAAACATCTCGGATGTCGGTTCGTTTGGTCGTACGGTCACGTTATTCGGTTAATTACGACGAAACACGAACGGACGTGTAAAACGATCCAAATTGCGCGATGAATGAAATTTTAGCATTCCAATCACTAAAATAAAATATTTTAATGATTACAAAAATTTTTGGATGTTCAGAACGTAAGATATGCACGTAAATGCAAACTTATGCACTTTTTGACGCTTTCAGTCCCTATTGATCAAATAAGTTTATTTTCGCATACCAAACCCCTCAAAGCCTATTTCTAAGCTATGTAAAGGATATTTATGGTATGTTTAACTTATTATCATGTTCTGGAATGTAAGTTACTATACGAATCGGCAGAATTTCACAATTTGTCACAAATAGTCCCTGTAAGCGAATAAACTTGTTTTTACCACACCAAACCCTTCAAAACTTATTTCTAAGTTATGTAAAGGTTATTTAAGGTATGTTAAGCATATGTTGATGTTCCGGAGTGTTTTTCACATTAAACTGATTATGTTTATGCATCAGTTTGCGTATAACTTTCCAAAAAGCGATATAGAGTTTAAAATTGAACAAAATCAAAATGTGCAAAATGTCAAACATACATAAACATATATTGGGATCAAATCACATAGTTTTATTGATAATTGAACTATTCAGAGTTTATACAATGATTACACAAGCACAGATGTCACAATATATATCCTACTAATATGATAAATTTAATATATGATGTTGTACGAATTTCCTGAAATCCCTGGGATCAAGCAAATTCGTCCCAACTACACGGTCATTTTCTCTGAAACACCGTACACTTTCCCGTTTCTCCCCGAAACATATTTATTCACCAAAACCGTTTCTTCCCGAAACATATATTCACCAAAACTGTTTCTCCCCGAAACATATATATTTAACAAATCCATATATTTTCAATGAAAATATAAATTTTAGATATCAAAAGGTATGTTTTATTCAAAAACATTATTAAACCCTTTTTAGGCGTGTTCTTCCCCCAAAACATATACAAAACAGTTAAAAGAGGGGGTTTAGTGTCAATCACCTTTGGGTGCGTATTTTAAATAGCGCAATCCCACAAATTGATTTCTACACGTCCTATTATACGTAGGAATGATTTATCAATCAATATATCACAAAATTCCTAAGTTTTTCCGTATCTTTGAATTTTCACATAACTTTGAGATTTTCTCAAAAAGTTATCGTTTTAGATTATGTTGGCACGTTAATATATATATGAGTTCATATATATATATATATTTATATATATATATATATTTAAGATTTTGTGACTTGAATGATTTTATTAGTGACCATTATCATGTAAATCCGTTAACACACCCGTTTATAGTAATATATCTACGATTTACGTGTCGTAATATATATACGTAAACGAAAACATAAACTTAGCATCGCAACACCTGAAATCTGGTTAACTTATTTATTTTATCATTTTTAAAGCATGTATGCATAAAATAACTTATATGTAATAATTTTCATGCTCGACAAACAAGTTACACATTAACGCGATTTTACCGATTCTACCGCTTTAAGCGTACAAGCGTACATGCATAGTCTAAATTCCCGCAATCATGTCAACACTTAACAGATTATCATATACACATATCTAAATCACATAACACATTTTAACACATAAGGTTCACCCATAAATAACCCATGCTAGTGTACATTGTAAAACGCGTATTTTAGTGATTCGGTAACGTTTTCGGGCGTCGAAAGTCACGTATGACTAACCAAACACCAAGTAAACTTAATATAAGTTAAAATACTTATATTTAAACTAAAAATATCAGTTTAATTACTGATTTAAAATAGTTTTATAAAAATCCTTCGAAAAGCCGATTTTAACCGTTTTACCGCATAGTTTTGCGTTAAACATTACCATAACCATCCCAAATCGTAACGACTTGATATTTTAACATAATCCATGTTATTTACTAATTAAAATGATGGTTATAATTATATTAGTGCAGTTTTTATGTAATTCATATAAATCATGCGATTTCACGTATTTTACAACACTTAAAGCATCAAGTACAACATGCAAAGCTAGTAAACTTGATGACAAAGTTTTATACTATTTTAACACTTCAAATAATTATATTTTTAGTGTTTAGAATCTGATTAAAAATCATCTTCATCAAATCATAACTTATTCATCATTTCATGACCACAAATCATCATGCATGTTCAAGGAAATGCATCTAATGCATCCATATAACACCATCATCATTTTATATGAACTAAATGCTTCTATACCCATCTTAAATTCATGTTCAAATATTCAAAGACATCTTCATCATCATGTTAACATAAATGCAAGATTCACTTTATTTATGAGCATATGACAATATTTCCCATATGCATGTATTCATACATATACATACACGACATACACACCCATGTGCATACAAAAATCCAAAATTTCACTTTTCATGACATTCTTTAATCATAGAACTTTTATACCAATTAACTTTTGATCATGCATGCATCAAATCTTGCATATATTACATCATCAAAATCAAGTAACATCAAATTTTCAATCTCTAATCCATACACACTAGTAATTTTCGGCCATATCAACATACAAACAAGTTCCATTTTAAATTGTATAAAAACCCATTTATTTTAGTTTCAAGTTTGTGAAATATCTCAAGAATCAAGAGAAACCTTCCAACATCATGAACATCACCAAGAATCAAGAGTATGTTTTAAAAAAATAAATTTTATACCTTCAAGATTCAAGTGGGTTTTTGACAAGATTTTGATGTTTAGAGCTTGTTTCCTCTTGTATTCACCTTGGAAACCTTCTTGGATCTTCAAAAAAACTTGGAAACACTTTGGATTGAGCTTGGTTCTTACAAGAACACTCAAGAATTTTCAAAAATGGGGGTTTGGAAAAGTGTTCGGCCGAAAGTAATGTAGGAGGAAAGATGAAATGGTTTTGATTATGTTTTGAACAAGTGTGGATTGTATAAGATGGTGTAATCATCACTCATTTTGCATGTTCAACACTTGTCAAGAGAGAGAATGTGAGAGACTTTCTATGGCTGCCACCAAGTCCCTCTCTGTAGGATCGGGATTCGATCAAACGAGTCGATCAGAAGAGCTCTCGATCAATACGAAAGGCGGAATCAGACGTATTGATGTTATAACAGCTAGATTTGCACGTAGAATCACTTTAACTGTCTATTGTATTGATTTGATAGTGTTTACAGATCATTCGACACTTCGGCAGCACTTCGTCTCCGGAATTACCAACTTACAAATGAAGACCTGGACTCACCTATTTATAGGAATGCCAGACCCCATGAACCAGACCACACGAGCTGGTCCAGGTCGCACGACCTGGCCAGAAAGCATGAACTTTCCAGAAAGCATGAACTTTCAAGAAAGCATGAACTTGCCAGAAAGCATGAACTTACCAGAAAGCATGAACTTGCCAGAAAGCATGAACTTGCCACTTCGTGAGGGGTGACTGGTTCAGGTCTATTTCCCGTTTCTCTCGTACAACGTGTCCTAGTCTATCTATTCTAGTTACATGACTCGATACAAGACGAAGTCAACAGACATATGCACTAACAAACTCCCCCTTGGATGATGACGAGTCTTCAGTGTATTGAGTCTTTAGTCTTGATCGGTTTTCTCGCTCTTTCCAAAGTATCTTTCTCTGTAAGCATCCTTCAATCTCTCTCTTACTCTCCCAGAATCTCAACCTAACTCTTCAAATTCTCTTGATCAAATTTCTTGATTCCTTAAACTCATCAGCATCAACATCAGGAACATCTCCTGGCTCTCCGTAGCAACAGGATCAAGAACCTGGTAACCTGCACAATTCTCTACCCAAAAGTAAATTTCTCAATTTTTAAAATTTAACAAATTTAGAAACCACTTGTAGATATCATTCAACATCAACAATAGTTATATCAAGTTCAAATTAATGACCTTGATTAACTAACAGTAAAATCAACCTCAAAACATCACTTGTAAGATTATCTTAAAACATTTCTCAAATTATCACATACTCTAATTTAAATTTTCATTTCAAACACACTCTCCCAATCCACTGTTGTTCATCATGTTTAGCACTTGGAATTTTGAAAATCAACTTTTCAACATCAGTTGTCAAAATAAAATGAAATAAAATCTTTTTGAATTTTCAAAAATTTATGCTAAAACACACTGAAAATCTTTTTGGATTTTGGGAAATAAACTATATACAGACATCTTTTTGTGAGTTTGTGTAAGAGGATCATATCAATTTAAGACAAATCACTAGCACCGTTGAGCTTTAAACACTTTAAGATCTAAACGATTCACTTAGATTGTTAGTATACTGATCCACTTAAATTTTCACACAAAGTTCAATTGATTCGAGATACGAATTAGTGTTTTAATGGACTTAACTTATTTGCATGTCCCACCTCAAAATATACTCCCGTATCCAGACTCCTATATTCAGTCTTACAGGTGAATGTACACTAATGATATATGTAAACGGGTAATGCGAGGCCATGAGAGCTCAGGTTAGAACTTCCGTTCAGACAAAGAGATGATGGCTCGACTTTTAGGTGTGTCCCGTTTGGGGATCTTTTCTTCAACATCACATGATTAGCATTTTTCAATGTTTCATCATTTTTTATGCTGAGGGTGGGCTTTATGATTAAAGCAGTGCAGAGTATTATACGAGGACTAGGCTATTTCTCCCGCAAAATCAGAAGTCCCGGTATAATACCCCAGATATCATCACATACAAAGACCTAGTATGTCAGAAATAGAAAGCCATTCAAACAAGATTTCAGTGGTTACCTATATATCCGAGAGATGATCCCCACGAGATAAGTAAGTATTTGATATTTAGGTTTATATCTCGAAACCAATCTACTAAGCGTGTAAAAACCTACTGGCATATCATCAGTGAGACTGTTTATCACATTTTAACTTTCCAATTCTTTAGCGTACTGTGATTGTCTACTGATGTACTATCATTTCCTCTTTTTCTCAACAAAACTCATTTTTGATTTTTCGATGTTTTTGGTTTTTAGATTTTATCATGTTTTTGGATTTTTCAAATTTTCAAAATTTTAATTTTTTACTCCCCCTAAAATAAAAAATATGTTTCAATTTTTGATTTTCCGGGAAAATTTGAAAATAAAAGCAATAAATTGTACAAGTAAAATGACAAACTGATGTGAATTGCTTCAATTCTCCATTCTCTTGGCTTAAACAATCAGAACTTCCCCTGACAACAAACTATTTTCCCATTATGATTTCAAAACACTTAAGTTTGTTTTAATCAAAATGGTTTTTCCGGAAAATTAGTTTTGTTGATTTCACACATCATGGGGATTCATTCATCACTTTGTTCTTTCAACCACTTTGTAAAAACTATCACTTGTAGGTTTTTCATAGAAACATTTTTCAAGAATGATGCCGATTCATGCTCTACGATTACCAACTTGGAAGCTCCGCCAAGTCAGGATTTTACTTTTTAAAGAATCTCACCCATGCCTGATCAATCATGGGTGAACCATCCTCATTTGGTTTAACAACTTTCGATTCATAAAATTCTTTCACTCCCGTCACCTTCCCATCAGCCATCTTACCAAAAATATGTAGCACTTTACCATTAAACGCTTTTTCAGCATCAAATTCTTTCTTATCAGAGAAGAATTGATCTGAAATCTCAATCTTACCAATTTTTGATTTCAAGTTTCCATTTAACAATGGTGGAAAATTTTCATCATCCATTGTCGGAACGGAATTCTCATCATTTAGCACAACATGTGGCTCCTCTGACTTTGACGAATCAGATTCATTGCCAGAAACAACCTCTGATTTCTTAACAACCCATTTATGTTTGTTTAAATTGGCTCTTCTTTTGTAAAAATGTTTCGAACTTTCACCAACTTCGAAAGTCGAATTTTTGAACTCCTTAAATTTCTCTGTTGGTTGTTCCTTTTTATCAACACATTTTTCTTTCAATTTAGAGTTAGAAGAAACTCCCTGTTTTGTGTTGGTGAGCTTTAGGCAATTCCAAGCAATATGTCCAGCCTCTTGGCATCTGAAACAGGTTCTTCTTTCAACTCTCTGTTCAGATTCCTTCAACACATTCTTTTGCTTTTCGGCGAGAAACTCCTTGTTTGACTGTTTCCAGAAAGGTTTCTCCTTCTCCTCTTCAGAACTTGCTCCTGAAACAAATTTAGTTTTTGGTTTATAAATTTTCTCATTTTTATGATTTTCGGGTGGAATAAAGCCTAATCCTTTCTTTTTTAAATTACTATTATGGTTTGGTTTCTTTCGATAACCCGAACCAGAACTGTAACCCTTTTTCTTGTTCAATCTTTGTTGAACTCTTGAAGTGTATTTTTTAGGTTTTTCAGTAAGATTTACATCTTTTATTTCAGAAATATTAATTTCAGTTAATTTTAAAACCTTGTTAATCATTTCAGTTTTAACACTTCTTATTGGAAATTCTTCATCAGAATATAATTTGTCGGAATCATTCAAAGTATATGCTACTTTTAATGTTTCGTCCTTCAAATTATTTTTTGATATCAGAAAATCTTTATTGTAAACCCTTTTGACCAGTGAACTCGAACTTCTGTCTGATGAACTCGAATTTTCAGATTTAGACTCTGACGTTGACTCTTCATCTTTCTCCAACACCTGATCGACCACTTTCTTAATTAACTCGGACTCATGATCAGTGTCAGACGCTGTGAAGGTGACATCAATATCATCTGGTAATCCATCGAGAGACTCGGATTTCAGATTCAGATTGAGTGCTTCAGCCACCTTTTCAAAGTGTCGGGGGTTATAGCCATCCCACATTGGATTTGGTACTCTGTTATAATTCAAACCGGTTTTCTTACCAGAATTTTCTTCATCTTTTGCATACTTATGAGCTGCAACGGTAGGATAGATGCGATCAATAACATACTCTGAACATTGATAACTTCGAAGTAAAGTATTCACTCTTTCTGTTTCAATCGTCATCGCTGCCAATTCTTGTTTAAGCCCTACAATAATCTCAATGTATTTGTTGATTGCAGTTTACTTTTGAAGAACTGTTGCTTTTAGAAGATTCTTCATCTGGATATCCTCATCACTAGCTCCTTTGTACAAGTTCACTTTGCTGCTTAGGAGATTATATGATTCCTTTATGCTTCTCACATTATGCAATAAGTTCTCTTTGAGCTTCTCCAATTCAACATACTTTGTATCTTTCTTGGCACAATCTTTGCAGGATTCTAAACACTTAGCACAAGGTTTTCAACCTCTACAATCTTTTTAACCTCAACAATTTTTTCAATTTCAACAATTTTTTCAGCTTCGACAATTTTTTCAACTATTTTCTCCACCACCTTTTCAATCACAATCGGTTCTTTCTCAACTTCTATCTTCACTTCATTCTCTTCAACCTCGACCTTCTCTGTCGATTTTTCTTCAACTTTTGCCTTATCTGCTTCTGTGTTTTCTTCAGCAACCCTTCTTGCTTCCATTTCTCTCTTCAGTCTAGCAGCCCTTTTCTCTTTCAATATCTCGATTTTATCTGCAAAAAACAAATCAATACTATAAGGATCCAATTGTTTTCTAGCTTTATTAATATACTCTTCCTCATCATCAGTGTCTTCATCACTTCCTGAAGACTTAAAAATCGGTTGTCTTCTAGGACTGTTCTTAGATTTGATTGATTCTTCTTCCGAGGTTGAATCTTCAAAGATTTGAGCAACAAATTCTTTAGAAACAGAAGGTCTAGAAGGATCATAATCATCCCAATTGAACTCTTTCGGAATCCTTTCATCTTCTTGGTCTACCAGACAAATACAAGCTTTACCCTTTGATTATTCAATCGGAATAGTACGTGAGTGTGAAGATTGTTGTTGATATGGTTGTTGAGCAACCTGATGATAAATTTTTTTCTATGATAATCGTTGTTTCCGGAAGGATCTTGTCTTCCGGTTGCTTCTCTGTTTGTACACTCTCGTTTAAAATGTCCTTTTTCTCGGTAACGAAAACAAGTAACCTTCAATTTGTCAAAACCTAGCTGAGATGTTGCAGCTTCATGAAGATCATCTCTTCCAGTGATCTGTTTAAACTTTTATGCTCTTCTCAAAACACTAGCTAAACACCACTTGATGTCCATCAACTCAAGTTCTTCAGAATCAATCTGATCATAATCCTCTTTAGTAAGCATCAGATTTCCGATTCGTCCAGCAACTAAGCTTTCATACGACTCTAACACAGTGACAAGAGATGCCTTGTGTTGCTTCGCAATATCTGGAGAAATTTTTTGACCATTTTGAATATGTAATGCAACATTTCATTGCAATACTTGACCGGTAAAATTTGTTGAACTTTGTTGTTGAGAACTCGGTGTTGAGAAATTTGGTTCAAAACTTGAATAAGACGAAGAATATACACTGCTCTGATTTGTATTTCCTGCATTTGTTCCGGAAGAATTTTCAGCACTGAATGCAGTTTGAATCTTCGGACTAGGAGTAGTCTCAATCTTGTTTTCTCTGTAGTACAGACTAACATCCTGTTGAGCACCCGGACTTCTCATTGTAGCAGTTTTTCGAATTAATAGCTCATGTTCTTCCAACTTCTGGATAAACCTACTTAAATTCATATCTTCAAATTGTCGGTTATGCTTTAAAATAAACAGATATGTTCCCCATTCATTCTGTGGTAGCGCATCGGCTAATTTATCAGCCCATTCATCATCTTTTTTCTTGATGTCCAATCTTTTCATCTCCATGACTAGATGACAATATCTCTCGATTATCTTCCTAGTTGTCTCTCCTTCAAAAGCTGTAAACATATCAAACGATTTCTTTAGTAATGCTCGTTTATTTTTTATCATATCGGCACTACCCTTAAACTTTTTAATCAACGCTTTCCAGATTGATCTAGCAGTTCCCTCATGTTGAAGCAAAACAAAAATATCTTCTTTTACCGCTTGTTGGAGAATGCTAATCATCATTTTTTCACTTGTGTATTTTAATTTTTCATCCGGTAAAAATTGACTTAATTGTTTTTCATTTCCAAGTTCATCTTTTGGTAAAGTATAATCTTTCTCTAAAGAAACCCATGCATCAAACTTGTTCGTTTGTACCCAGTTTTCAAAACGGTCTTGCCACCCTTTAAAGTCCTCAATGTACATAAGCTTTGGAGGCTTTTGGAAAGTTCCTGTTTCATTCTCGATACCGACAGTTTCGGTAACGGTAACTGGAGTAACCGGAGCAGTAGCAAATGCATGGTAAAATTCATTTTCCATGTTTCGGTGAAAAGGTATACAAAAACACAATGTTCAAGTGAGCTGAAGTTTCAAACGAGCTGAGATCAAACGATCTGGTAATTCACACGATCTGAAGTTCAAACGACCTGGAAGTTGACACAATCTGAATTTGGTGCGACCTGGAGTCAACTCGTGCGACCTGGAGTCAACTCGTGCGACCTGAAGTCAACTCGTGCGACCTGGAGTCAACTCGTGCGACCTGGAGTCAACTCGTGTAACCTGGAGTCAACTCGTGCGACCTGGACCTAATTTCAAACGACCTGAAGATGTTTCACACGACTTGGACCTAATTTCAAACGACCTAAAGATGTTTCAAACGATCTGAGGGGTTTTTCTCGCGATTTGGACAAAGATTCACTCCGTTTGAAACTTCTAAGTCAAAAATTCATCATTTTGTCAAATTTGATCAGTTTTTAGGTTGAATTTACGGTCAAATTTGTTCAAAGATTGTTCAAAACAGTGTTTTACGTGTTATTTGTCAAAATCAGGTCATTTTAACCGTGGAATCTCGGTAAATTTGATAAGAAAGTGTAGAAAGATGAGTAGAGATGAGAAGAAATCAGTTTTATCCATGAAAAACAAGCTGAATAGGTAAGAACTCTTCCTCCTGAGCTCTGATACCACTTGTAGAATCGGGATTCGATCAAACGAGTCGATCAGAAGAGCTCTCGATCAATACAAAGGCGGAATCAGATGTATTGATGTTATAACAACTAGATTTGCATGTAGAATCACTTTAAGTTTCGATTGTATTGATTTGATAGTGTTTACAGATCGTTCGACACTTCGGCAGCACTTCATCTTCGGAATTACCAAGTTACAAATGAAGACCTGGACTCACCTATTTATAGGAATGCCAGACCCCATGAACCAGACCACACGATCTGGTCCAGGTCGCACGACCTGGCCAGAAAGCATGAACTTGCCACTTCGTGAGGGGTGGCTGGTTCAGGTCTGTTTCCCGTTTCTCTCGTACAACGTGTCCTAGTCTATTTATTATAGTTACATGACTCGATACAAGACGAAGTCAACAGACATATGCACTAACACTCTCTCTCATACACACACCCATACATACGTATATATACATATACATATACATCCTTGGCTTTAAACTGGTATTTTACTGGATATCGGGTACTTTATCAAGCGTTTTAATCCCGTTTTATGACGTTTTAAATTATTTTTATCACTCTATAAAAATAAACTCGCCAAAATATTACTGAAATAATTATTAGTTGCCTCGACTAGCTGCGTTGACAATATTTTGTCAGATACGCTTAGTATCGCGCGGTACTCGCTTAAACTCGAAAAATAGAGTTTTTTAGCGTTTTAATTTATCTTTCCTTCCGGACATGATTAAAATTACTATTCTAATCATAAGAAATTATTTTTAGGATTTTAACATTGATCGGGCGGTCACCGACGTTCGTTTCGCATTTTGTTCGTTACGCGATAAGCGTTTATCTTATTATTGCCAACATAATTTTTATCAAAGTTTGGATTTACCAACACATCAAATATCACACATAAACATTAATATCAGTCAAATATAGTGTTTTATTCATTCACGACACGTCCTAAATAGCTGGGTGTCACACAAGACTCCATGCGGTTCATGAGTATAGCATGGAGTTCTACATCTCTTTCGTGTTCAAAGCAAAAGCAGTGCCATTCGACGGAGAAGGAGTTCAGTTCCGATGTGCGGGATAGGTGCTTTCAATTTCTATCACACAATTTGGAGTGCAAGTGGTCTGTTCACCGAGGAAGAGTCCGGTGAAGAAGAGAACACGGGTGGTTTCCGTGAAATCTCAGCTAACATGCGCCAGACAGCGTGGGCTCAAATCGGGGATGGTGCATATGATCCAAGTGTCACAAAGAGCTCCCAGTTATGGGACCCTCTATACCGCTACATTCATAGGGTCCTTAGCAACTCTCTTAGTCAAAGGCGTGATAGCACCGGTGTTGTCAAATTGCGTGATCTTACGGTCTTGTATTGCATCCACAACCACGTTCCTCTTGATGTCCCACACCTACTCCTCCGTAACATGCATCTGAATCAGTTGGCTTCCTCCCCGACACCTATCTTCTTTGGGGGATGGATCTACTGCCTCTTCAAGACCTATGTTCAACGCATGCTGAAATCATTCCGTAAGGGTCCATGGTCGGGAATAGTAGACCTCACCCAATGCCGTTCGATGGGGATCATCCACGAGACGGATGACGGGACAGTCCGCTTCCAAACTACTCACGGACACGTTTGGAACCTGGAGGAAGCCCTCGTTCTTCACGCCAACCCAAACCGTCCTCCTCCTCAGTTTCAAGGCCAACCAGGTTCCTCCTCTTCCCAAGGGGGTGGTTTTCCTAACTTTCAAAGTTTACATGATCTTTTGCAGGAAAACTTATTGTGCAACCGCAACACTTACAACATGGCCAACAACACCTACACCCGGGTTGGAGCAATGAAGCGTAACATCTCTGACATGCAAGATGACATCACCTACATCTGGGAGCATATGGTGTACCAAGGAGGAGACGATGAAGACGAGGACATGGACTGATCAGAGGCAGTGGAGGTGGTGTGACATTGGATGCAGTTTCTCAGGTTAACCCTTTCTATCCCACAAAATAATTTCTGGCCTGCGTGCCATAGTTTGAACAATTTACTTTCCTAAACACTTTTTATTTTTTGCATTTTATTTTGGTTTAGGTGTGATGATGGATGATTAACTTTGGTAAGTTTAGGATGTTTGTTATGTAGTGTGTGGTGTGGTATTTAAGCAAAACAGGTACCCAGGAAGCTTGGATGCACTAAGTATTAGTGTTACATAAGCCCGGAAACCCGAACCAAAAACCACACACCTGTAATCATCATTTGCAGACTGTCACCACGGGGCCGTGCTCAGTGACCACGCCCCCGTGCCCACAACCCTAACCTGCTGTTTGTCTGAACCCTACCCACCATGGGGTCGTTGTTAGGGGAGGATTTTCCAATCCTAAGGATCAAGGATCCTCAAGTACTGCCAGGATCACGGATCCTTAATTCTGTTTGAATTTAGGATCCTCAGAATGTGTTGTAGGACCAGGATTCAGGATCCTCATTGTTATCCTTACACTAACGATTGTCTACCTTGTATGTGAGCTCGTTTTGCAGGAGTATGTGCATGGACTTGGTCTTGCCGATATTCGTGGAGCATATTCCCTCAATATTCCGCACGTGCTTGGCCCTTGTGAACGTTATGGAGATCGTGGGAGACTTGCACAATTAGCGGACAGTTAGTTAGTTTAGTTATTTCTAATTTTAAAAAGGGGATAACAAGCTTGAGTTAGAACACTTTGCTAATTTTAGCAAACAAACACTCTCGAACAGCTCTCGGCAGTTTACTTGGCGATTTCATACACTTTAACACTTTTGCACACTAGTGATCCTTGTAACAAGCTTGTTATCATCCCGAGTTGTAACATTTTTCTGTTTAATCTTAGTTAGTGATCGGTAGTTTCCATCACCCGAGGTTTTTTATGGAGGAGATCAACTCTTGATCAAGGGCTTTTTCCTCGTATAAATCCTTGTGTCACCTCTTTATTTGATTTGCAAGTTGTTCAAACAATCGTTCATAGATTCAAGCATCACACCTCACAACAAAAGATTTGGTTGCATTATCCTTGCTTGATTTTTGACCAAAACAGTTTGGCGCCCACCGTGGGGCAATTGGTGCTTCATTCCTAAGAAATTCTTGTTTTTGAGATCATTTCGGTTCATTACAACCAAGCAGATGGCCTCTTCAACAAAGAGCACTTCAAGTTCAATGCCGGCAATGAGTTCTTCACAGGGCGTTCCACCTTTGCCTCCACCACCTTCTGGATCTCAGAAGAATGCTGAAAATGCTGCAAAGAGACCAAGCCCCATTTTTCCAAAACCACCAACTTCTTCTGTTTCTTCTAATCCCACTACTAATGATCTTTTTACTTTGATTTTGCAGATGAGGGATCACATACAAGAGCAGGACAAAACCAATGAAAGGATCCTCCGGGAGATTGGTGATATCAAGAAACAGAAGAAATCAGGGGAGGATCACTCTCCTCTGATACCAAGGTCATTGGATTTCGACACTCCAGCTATAACCGCCTTGCAAACTGCAGCTCCGGACATCCAGTATCAGAGTGGACCATTGGGAAGGCGTTATGGAACAACAACTATGAGTCAGGCTTTAGGGTCTCACTTCCATCCTCAAGGATCCTGTTTTCAGCCTTCGGGATCCTCTTTCCAGCATCAGGGATCCTTCGTCAGCTCAGGAGGACATTTGGGGACGCACACAGTCCAAGGATCCTCTCAGGTTCAAGGATCCTCTCAGGTTCAAGGATCCTCTCAGGTCCAAGGATCCTCTCAGGTCCAAGGATCCTCTCAGGTCCAAGGATCCTCTCAGGTTCTAGGATCCTCTCAGGTTCAAGGATCCTCCTTCCAGGTTCAAGGATCCAACATCTTTCAGGATCAAGGATTCTTGAGAAGCGTACAACCCCCAAGTTCAGATGTTCATCAAGGAGATTCATTCCAATGCAGACCACTGCCTCTTCTGGTCCTTCAATCATACCAGAATCCCGTCAATATGGATTCACATCTGCAATTCCAAACTTGAATCCTCTGGGAGGTAACACTTTCAATAATTCTTATAACACTAACCATGGCTCTATGCAGGATACAGGTATCAATCAAGCTATGGCTAGGGAATTACAGAAGCTGAAGGATATGATATCCAGCGTTCCAGGAGTGGTTAAGCCCATCCCTGAAATTGCAGATGGCAGCCATAAGATATCTTGTTTTGCACCACCTATTTGTGATGCTGAGATACCCAAAAGGTTCCAGATACCAACTATGAAGCTGTATGATGGTTCAACGGATCCAGAAGAACATGTAGCTCAATATAGAGAAAGGATGGAGATCAACCCCATCCCAGAGAGGTTAAAAGAAGCATGTCTATGCAAGGGTTTCGGATCCACACTCACAGGATCTGCTCTTAAACGGCTGCTAAGTCTTCCCCCTTACTCTCTTACTTCATTTGCTAATCTAGTTAATCTGTTTAATAGTCAATTCTCATGTAGCAGAAAATTTGAACGTTTAACTAGTGATCTATATAGGGTAACACAAGGTCAAAATGAATCACTTAGAGATTACATCACTAAGTTTAGTAAAGCATCCTTAGACATTCCTAATCTGGATATAGCTACGGCTGTGGAAGCCTTTAAAATGGGTTTGCTTAGGATTCATTATTCTATGATGATCTTGTTATGACCCCATGCAGGAATCTTTATGAAGTGAGAACCAGGGCCCTTAGATTCATCCGATTAGAGGATGATAAAAGGATCCAGGAGAGATTGGCAGGATCCTCGAAACAGGAAAAGCAAGGATCCTACTTCAAGAATAACAAGTTCAAGTCCTACAACAAGTCTGATAACCAGAATGTGCATGCAGTAGAACAAGAAGAGGATGATGAGGATTATCCTCCAATTTCTGAGTACTGTTTTTTCTGTTGATAACAATGAACTAATTCTTGCAATGCAGAATCTAGGTGAGAAAGCAAGATGGCTAAGGAAAAGTGATAAACCAGCCGCAACAAAGGACAAGTCCAAGTGGTGTGCATATCATGAGGATTTTGGGCATCTCACTGAAGAGTGTATTGCACTTAGAAAAGAAATTGGTTACTTGTTAAGCAAGGGGCACTTGAAGGAACTTTTAGGAAGAAAAAAGTCAAGGATCCAGGATCCTGAAAAGGTTCCAGAAGGAGCTCCTGCCCCTCCAGCAGATGCATAAGTTATAAACTTCATTTCGGGTGGATCAGACATTTGTGGTACTTCCTTTTCAGCGGCCAAGAGACATGCTAAGGAAACCAAGCTGGATAATGGGGATAGACCCATTCGAACCTCCAGTGTTACCAAGGATAAAGTTATAACTTTTGATGAGAATGACCGTGTTGATATCCAGGATCCTCATCATGATGGTCTTGTTATTACTTTGTTTATATCTAACCACTTTCTTCGCAGGATCCTGATAGATGGAGGAAGCTCAGTAAACATCATTCAGGTTGATGTCCTCAAGAAGATGAACATCCCTGAATCGGATATTGTACCAAGATCCTCAGTTCTTGTGGGATTCAGCGGAGAAACCAAGAATACATTGGGGGATATCAAACTCCCCATCTATATTGAAGGACTCCATTCTTATCAAAAATTTTGTGTTATAGATTGCTTATCCTGTTGTAATGTTATCCTTGGCAGGCCATGGATACATGACATGAAGGCAGTCCCATCTACCTATCATCAATGCGTGAAGCTTCCTAGTCCATGGGGAGTGGTGAAAATTGAGAGTGATCAACAAGAAGCTAAGAATTGCTACACGTCGTCAATGAAGCCAGCCTCAAGACCAAAGGAGCAATAGCAATTAAAGTATCCTTCAAGAGATGTCTTGGAGGCAAGAGAGTAGGATGTGAAAGATATCCTTATGGATCCTCGGGATCCTAAATCCAAGATCTTCATAGGATCAGGGATCCTCAACAACATCGAACAGGAGCTAATATCCTTCCTAAAGAAGAGAAAAACTACCTTTGCCTGGAAGCATGAAGACATGACAGGTAAATTCCTAGGCTATATGGTGACAAAAAGAGGCATTGAAGCGAGTCCAGAGCAAATTAAGGCTATTGTGAATATCAAATCTCCTGCCAATGCCAAGGATGTGCAAAGATTGACAGGCAGGATCGCAGCCTTGAACATGTTCATATCCAAGTCATAAGAAAAATGCAAGGAATTCTATGACATTTTGAGAAAGAACAAGAAATTTGAATGGACTGAAAAGCATGAAAATGCTCTCAAAGCTCATAAGGATTACCTATCCTCAGCTCCTGCCTTGATGAAACCAGAAAAAGGGGATATATTATCCTTATATTTGGCGGTATCCTCCAAAGCAGTAAGTACAGTCCTTGTTAAGGATCACCAAGGTACACAACATCCTGTTTATTATGTAAGTAAGAGTTTGCTTGATGCTGAATCCAGGTATTCACATTTAGAAAAACTTATCCCTGCATTAATTATGGCATCTACTAAAGAAACCTGAAATGTCAGGAAGGATGGCTAAATGGGCAGTGAAGCTTAGTGCTTATGATATAAGATATGAACCTAGAACTGCCATTAAATCCCAAGCCTTAGCTGACTTTGTGGCAGATTTCAGTAGTGACTTGCAAAGGGAAGCTGAGTTAGAAGTTCAACAGCTTGAAGAAACTAAGGATCCTTGGATACTATTCACTGATGGAGCTTCTAATGTCAAAGGAACAGGACTTGGAATACTACTAAAATCGCCACAGGGGGACATAATACCCCACTCCATAGCTTGTGAGTTTCAAACTACTAATAATGAGGCTGAATATGAGGCATTGATAGCTGGTTTGCAAATTGTCAAGCATATGAGGATCAGGTATCTTGAGGTACATGTATATTCATTGTTAATTACTAATCACTTTAATGGATCCTATGATGTTAAAGGTGAAAAGCTAATCAAATACCTAGAGATAGTCAAGGAATTGGCACTCTCTTTTATTTCTTTTAGTTTAACACAGGTACCAATGGAAGAGAATGCAGAGGCTGATGCATTGGCCAATCTAGGATCATCCTTGAAGATTCCAAAGGATACCAAGATCCCTATTATCCATATCCTAACCCCTGCTATTGAGGATCATGTAGCTATGGAGATAGGAGAGGATTCTGCAATCATCCCTAGTGATGATACACAATCTCATTCCGGATCATGGATCCTTCCAATCATGAGATATATCCAACATGGAGAGATTTCTACAGGAGAACACCCCAGGGCTTTCAAAATTAAGGTATCTCAGTTTACAATATTGAATAACATGTTATATAAACGATCTCTTGCAGGACCATATCTAAGATGCATTAAGGATCCTGAAATCCAAGAAGTCCTAAAGGATTTTAATGAAGGAGATTGTGGAAACCACACTGAGGGCAGGGCATTATTCTCAAGGATCCCGAGGACAGGATACTATTGGCCTACTATGAAGAAGGATGCTGTGGATTATGCCAGAAAGTGTGATCCTTGTCAGAGACATAGTAATATCCTTCACCAACCAGCAGAGCTCTTACATCCTATATCCTCTTCTTGGCCATTTATGAGATGGGGAATGGATATAGTTGGTAAACTTCCTAAGGCACCTGGTGGAAAAGTATTCATGCTTGCTATGACTGATTACTTCTCCAAGTGGATAGAGGCTGAAGTCTTTGCTCAAGTCAGAGAAAAGGAAGTGATATCCTTTATTAAAAGAAATATTATTACTAGATTTGGTATTCCTTCTGAAATTGTTTGTGATAATGGATCCCAATTTATTGGGAGTAGAACTACTAACTTTTGTGACAGCTGGGGGATTAAGATGATAACATCAACACTAGTCCACCCACAAGCTAATGGTCAAGCAGAATCATCCAACAAGATCATCATCAACAACTTGAAGAAGAAGCTTGGATCCAAGAAAGGAAAGTGGGCAGAAGAACTACCTTATGTATTATGGGCTGATAGGACAACTCCCAAGAATGCTACCGGTCAAACTCCATTTTCTTTGGTATTTGGAGCAGAATCAGTGATCCCTACAAAAATGGTGGTTCCTACTGCAAGAACAAGCATCCGTGATCCTGAAGAGAATGCTGAAAACTTGGTTCAAGACTTGGATACTATAGAAGAACTCAGGGATTTGGCAAGGATAAGGATGGCTAGTTATCAACAAAGGATGGCTGGAGCTTATAACAAGAATGTCAGGATCGGGAAGTTTCAAGTTGGCGATATGGTGTTGAGGAAAGCATTCCAAAATACCACCAATCCTACTAATGGCAAGTTAGCACCTAAGTGGGAAGGTCCCTATCTTATTGAAGCTGAAGCAGGAAAGGGGGTATATCGATTGCTAACAATGGAAGGTGATTTGCTACCAAGAGCTTGGAATGTTGTTCACCTGAAGAAATACTTCATGTAGAAAGGATCCAGGATCCTCAACTATTCTCATGATCGATATCCTCGAAGGATCCTTATAGGACTGAGGATCCTCATTTTTGGTAATGATCTAATCTCAAACTATTTCATTTTTTAATTATCCTATATACAAGGAGAAGGATCCTGGATCCTTTATCCTCCTTTCACTTGATTCTGAGTTTTGCAGAAGGTTCATGTATCCTTAACGAAGGATTGAGTATCCACAGAAGTCTACAATTATTTGGGCTTGACCCCAGTTATTTGGGCTTGACCCCAGTTTTTTGGGCCTGTCCCCAATATCGCCAGCAGCGCACGATGATCCTGGTACAGTTCATGGAAATGGGACCAGTACCCGCTTTAGGGGCTGACAATTTCATTGTACTGGCTGTATCCGGGATCCTACGTATAATGGTAGACGTACCATACATCCGTTCATAAGGTTTCTAACGTTTTCACATTAGCTAAGGTTTTGGCATTTACATGTCACTAAGTTTGGATAGTCGCCAGTGAGGGCCATACTCCAGTTTACACAAGATCCTTTGGGCTTGTCCCCAGTTTTTTGGGCTTGTCCCCAGTTTTTTGGGCTTGTCCCCAGTATATTGGGCTTGTCCCCGGAATTGTTGGGCTTGTCCCCAGTTGCTAACTCTTCTCTTATATTGGCTTAGTCCCAAGTTATGTTCCATTTCAGGTTTTTGAAGTTAAACAGCTAAGGATCCTTGATCCTTACCTTCTACTAAGGTTTGTCTTTTGGTTATCCTGATTGTAAATGTTAAAGGTTTAGGATCCTAACTTGGATTCTCAGGTATGATCCTTAATTACTTTAATTTTATTCATTATTTATATAAATGACCCTTATCCTTTGACAACAGGATTTATGATCCTTAAGCTATACTACTTTTTTGAATTTATCGATTATAGGATATTTGATATTTGATCATATCCTAAAACTTGTTGATATGATCTATTAAACTTTTCTTCTTTACTTAATAAATTCAAACAAAGTGCATAATAGCAACTGAAAGGTAAAGTGTATACAAATGTGACAACACATGATAAGCCAAAAGATTAAAGTTTTATTTATTCACAAAAAGTTAACCCTTAAAGGTTGTCAAAATTGCCAACCCAAGTTTCTACCAACAATACGTGGCCCGTCCACTTGGGTTGGCAAAGGGTGTCCATTGTTAACAGGTCTTGAAAGTGCAGGAAATAACAGATGGCAGGATAACAAGTGGTTTCATCCCCCAAACAGAGGATCCCTCCACCACCTATTATCCTACCTGTTGTTCAAAGGATCCATGATCCTGAACCCTAATAGCTATTGTTTAGTTATTACAGACCATCATTGTTTGAAATAAAAACATCATAACTGTTTTGGTCAGAAAATCTGATGAGGATATTGCAACCAAACTCTTTGTTTAGGGGAATGATGCTTAAAATATGTAACAATGATGAGGATCACTTCAATGTAAAGTGCACAAACAACACAAAGATTTATACGGGGAAAAAGCCCTTGATCAAGAGTTGATCTCCGGCACAAAAAACCCCGGGTGATGGAAACTACCGATCACCAAGCTAAAATAAATGATTGAATGTTTACAACTTCGGATAGTAACGAGCTAGGTACAAGGATCACTACAGTGGAATGTGTAAAAGGTGTGAAAAGTGTATGTAATTGCTTGGTGTTTGAGCGAGAGCTTGTATGAGCGCTTGTATGAGTGTGTTTGCGAGTGTGTAACTGCCAAAATGACTAAGTGTCACTAACTTTCTAACTTAGCTCGTTACTCCCTTTAAAATAAGAAAAATATCTAGCTAACAAACTCTCCGACTTTCGGGCCAAGCCTCCACGTTCTCCATAACGTCTAGTTTTGATCTAGCACGTGCAGAATACTTCGGGAATATTCTCCAAGAATGTCGCTAAGACTTGGTCAAGCTTGTTATACCTGCGAGATGTTATAAAACATAAGTAAACAATCGTCAGTATGAGGATCCTCGAAGTGATCCATGATCCTGATCCTAAAGCCCTTCTGAGGATCACCACCTGTCACAGAAGTAAGGATCACTAATTAGGATAACAAATAAGGATCACTAATTGTTAGAAAATCCTCCCCTAACAATTGCCCCCAAAATATAAGGAGTGAAATTGTAAAATTAGCGAGTTATGTTTTCTTGATCTTATCCGTAACAAACTAACGGATATATAGCCGTTAATTTTGAACTAGCCGTTGCGATGATGATGTCACGGAAGTGACAACCTGCAAGATCATGATTATAAATAGAGATATAGATAGGATCAAATGCATTTAAATTTTCAGAGAAACTCCCTTTATAATCCTCATTCCGAAGACGTTCAGGTATTCTCTCTCTCTATCCTTTTTCCTCTCTTGCTCTGTTTTTATCTTTCCATCAAAGATGTTGCTCCGAAGTTCTCCGGGCAAAGATCACAAGAAGGATAGCCCTTTGGAAAGTCAGAAAATCGTCAAGGACTCAGCGAATGAAAAGTGTTGTTTTAACGACGCACAGATAGACAAAATCCGTTGCTGTTTTCCGGCGAATGCCTTTTTCAGACCCTTTGATCCTACTACCCTTAGCGACTACGTTTCAGAAACATGGGTTGCATTTCCAGCCACTCCATTCACCATAGGATACACCTATCCTTTCCCTGAGTTTACACAATCCTTCTTTTCCCTTACCGGCATCTCTTATATCCAAGCCATGCCGATGATTTGGAGGGTCTTGTATACCCTGGAGAGGATCATCGAACAGGAAGGCATTGCTTTGGGCATGTCAGAATTGGCGGAGCTGTATGATCTTACTACTTTTGGTTCTCATCGTTATTTGCTTAAGCGAAAACCCGGTGCAGATCATCCTCTTCTGAAAGTCACCAAGAATGACAAAGACTGGAAACGTCGTTTTTTCTTTGTCAAGAGGGATTCCATTCTAAACGGTCAAGATCTCCCTAAGGCATGGTCCACCCATGGTAGGCTGGAGGATCATAAGAAGGATCACCAGACAATCTTGTTTTCGTATAAGGATTACTAACCCCTTTCTGTCTTATGTTATGCAGCTATCTCTGTCTCACATATCCGCACATCACCTGAAACCAAGGATAGGCTCGCTGCTTTTTGGAAGCTTGATCCTGAAACAAGGACATTCAAGATAGACACCCAAGACTCACAAGAAGTATCCTCAGGTTCCATTACTATGTCGAGTAAGTATCCTGTCTTTTGCATAGTTTAAATATTAAAATAAATAGATAAATTGAAATAGGATAAGGATACTCATCTTGCTTTGAATGTGTAGGCGCTGGAAAACCTGTCAAGCCTGTTTCCCAATTCAACACAGCTGATCTTGATCTCGTACGACCCAGGAAGAAGAGGTCCACTACCAGTCCTAGCATCTCCATTCCAAGGGCACCCACTAAAGGAAAGGGTGTCAAGAGGAGGAAAACTTCTGATGCTGAGGATCTTCAAGGCCTGCCACTGATCCGCCACCAATTCCTTGAATACTTCAATGAAATAAGGATCCTTAACTTTGCCTAGGTATCCTGCTCTTATGAGGATCACTTGACCTTGAACTGCCTTATCTTCTTTCTGCAGAAATTTGCTGAGATCGAGGATTACGTGGGCAATATTGAGGAGCTGGACAATAAAATAGCTGATCTCCAACAGGTTGGCGTGCTCAAAGATCTTGCACTTGCTGATGCTCGGAAGGAACTCCAGGATACCAAGCAGGCAATGGCCAAGGTGCTGGTTAACTTTGATTATGAAAAGCATGACCTCATCGAAAATGCCAAGCTCTCTGCTGCCATCACAATGTACCAAACTAAGTTGAAGATGGCCCAGGAAGCTCAAGACCCTGCTTTTGACAAAGACAGCTGGGATGTTGAAGGCTGGAAGGCAAGGTTGGCTGATCTTGAGGATGATGAGGAGGAGGCAGCTGATGTCCTGGCAATTGAGGCAAGTGGCAGTGGGAAGGATCAGGTGAAGGATACCGCAGCTGGAGGAGAAGAGGATGCAGCAAAGGTGTAGGCTGCACAATTGGGCGATGATGGATATATGTGCCAAGGCCGGAGCCCAATTTTTTAGTTTGATGGTTGTGATGTTTAAAACAATTTCATGGTTTGTACTTTGAACAATAGGTTTTTAGGATTAAGGATCATGTATGATCCTTTGGATAATAGGCAGGATAGCAATTGGTGGAGGGATCCTCTGTTTGGGGGATGAAGCCATTGTGATCCTGCCGCCTTTATCTTCCTGCACTACTTTTGAACTCATTATCATGGACACCCTTTACCTACCCCAGCGGACGGGCCACGTTTTGCTGGTAGAAGCTCGGGTAGGTAATTTTGACAACCTTTAAAGGGTTAGTCTTATGTTAATAAATAAAAACTTAACCTTTTGTCGTTTATCTCGTGTTGTTATCCTTTTTAGTATGTTATTTTCCAACTGTTATAATGTTCAATTTGTTTATATTTATCAAGCCTTGAAAAATTAGAAAAGATATCCAAAAAGTTTAGGATATGAACAAGGATCACATATCCCATTACCGATAAATTTTAAAAAATGACATGATTTAAAATTTACAAGTTCAGTTGTCAAGTATAAGGGTTATTTAAAAGAATAATGAATAGAATCAAAAGAGTTAAGGATCATACCTGAGGATCCAAGTTAGAATCCTAACCATAATAAGGATAACTATAAGATAAACCTTAGAGTGAAATAAGGATCAAGGATCCCTAGCTGCCTATCTCCAAAGACCTGAAATAGAGCATAACTTGGGACTAAGCCAATATAAGAAAAGAGTTAGCAACTGGGGACAAGCCCAAGGATAACTGGGGACAAGCCCAAGGATAACTGGGGACAAGCCCAAGGATAACTGGGGACAAGCCCAAGGATAACTGGGGACAAGCCCAAGGATAACTGGGGACAAGCCCAAGGATCGTGTGTAAACTGGAGTATGGCCCTAACTGGCGACTATCCAAACTTAGTGACATGAAGATGCCAAAACCTTAGCTAACGTGAAAACGTTAGAAACCTTAGCTAACGTGAAAACGTTAGAAACCTTATGAACGGATGTATGGTACGTCTACCATTATACGTAGGATCCTAAGCATAGCCAGAACAATGGAATTATCAGCCCCTAGAACGAGTACTGGTCCCAAAGCCTTGAACTATACCAGGATCATCGTGCGCTACAGGCGGAATCTGGGGACAAGCCCAAATAACTGGGGTTAAACCCAAAAGACGGATTGCTTCTGTGGATAACCAACGTTGTGCTAAAGATACCTGAACTTTCAAACTTGAACTCACGTGAGAGATGGATAAAGGATACATGATCCTTATCCTTATATGAGAAAATAAAGAAATGAAATAGTTCAAGATTAGGATATTACCTGAGTAAGGATCACCAATACTTTGAGGATCCTTTAAGGATATCCCTATCGTGAGGATCACCTATGCCATAAGGATCCTGCTTACATGAAATATTTCTTCAAGTGGACAGCATTCCAAGCTCTTGGTAGCAATTCACCCTCCATGGTTAGCAATCTATATGCCCCCTTTCCTGCTTCAGCTTCAATCAAATAGGGGCCTTCCCATTTTGGAGCCAATTTTCCATCGGCAGGATTGGTGGTATTCTGAAATGCTTTCCTTAATACCATATCTCCAACTTGAAACCTCCTGATCCTGACGTTTTTGTTGTAAGCACTAGCCATTCTTTGTTGATAACTGGCCATCCTTATCCTAGCCATATCCCTGATTTCTTCAATAGTATCCAGGTCTTGTGCCAAGTTTTCATCATTTTTCTCAGGATCACGGGTACTTGTTCTAGCAGTAGGAACCACCATCTCTGTTGGGATCACTGATTCTGCCCCAAACACCAAAGAGAATGGTGTTTGACCAGTAGCATTCTTAGGGGTTGTCCTGTCAGCCCAGAGCACATAGGGTAGTTCTTCTGCCCATTTCCCTTTCTTGGATCCAAGCTTTTTCTTCAAATTGTTGATGATGATCTTGTTGGATGATTCTGCTTGGCCATTAGCTTGTGGGTGGACTGGTGTTGAAGTTATCATCTTAATCCCCCAACTGTCACAAAAGTTAGTGGTTCTGCCCCCAATAAATTGGGAACCATTATCGCATATAATCTCAGAAGGAATTCCAAATCTAGTTATAATATTTCTTTTAATAAAGGATATAACTTCCTTTTCTCTGACTTGGGCAAAAGCTTCAGCCTCTATCCACTTGGAGAAGTAATCAGTCATAGCTAACATGAATACTTTTCCACCAGGTGCCTTAGGGAGCTTTCCAACTATATCCATACCCCATCTCATAAATGGCCAAGAGGAGGATATAGGATGCAATAGTTCAGCCGGTTGATGAAGGATATTGCTGTGTCTCTGGCAAGGATCACATCTTCTGGCATACTCCACAGCATCTTTCTTCATGGTTGGCCAGTAGTATCCTGTCCTCAGGATCCTTGAGAATAAAGCCCTGCCCCCAGTGTGGTTTCCACAATCTCCTTCATGGAAGTCTTTTAAAACTTCTTGAACTTCAGGATCCTCAATGCATCTCAAGTATGGTCCTGCAAGAGATCGTCTATACAACATATTATTTATAATTGTGAATTGAGATACCTTAGATTTGAAAGCCCTGGGGTTTTCTCCTGTAGGAATCTCTCCATGTTGTAAGTATCTCATAATTGGTGAGATCCATGATCCTGATCCTGAACGGGATTGAGTATCCTCACTAGGGATAACTGCAGAATCATTTCCTATCTCCATAGTCTGGTGATCCTCGATAGCCGGGGTCAGGATATGGATAATAGGAATCTTGATATCCTCTGGGATCTTCAAAGATGATCCTAGGTTAGCCAATGCATCAGCTTCTGTATTTTCTTCCCTTGGTACCTGTGACAAACTAAAGGAAACAAAAGAGAGTGCCAAACTTTTAACTATCTCCAAATATTTGGTTAGCTTTTCACCTTTAACAGCATAGGATCCATTAAAGTGGTTTGTAATTAACAAAGAATCTACATGTACCTCAAGATACCTGATTCCCATATGCTTAGCGATTTGCAAACCAGCAATTAAGGCTTCATACTCAGCCTCATTGTTAGTGGTTTGGAACTCACAAGCTATAGAATGGGGTATTATGTCCCCCTGTGGCGATTTTAGTAGTATTCCAAGCCCTGTGCCTTTGACATTTGAGGATCCATCAGTATGAAGTATCCAAGGATCCTTGGTTTCTTCTAGCTGTTGGACTTCTAGCTCAGCTTCTTCTTGTAGATCACTACTGAAATCAGCCACAAAGTCAGCTAATGCTTGGGATTTGATGGCTGTCCTAGGCTCATATCTTATATCGTATGCACTCAGCTTCACTGCCCACTTAGCCATCCTTCCTGACATCTCTGGTTTCCTGAGGACATTCTTAATTGGAAAATTAGTTTAACAATGATAACATGAGTTTCAAAATAATGTCTTAACTTGGTAGATGCCATAATTAATGCAAGGATAAGCTTTTCAAGGTGTGAGTACCTGGATTCGGCATCAAGTAAACTTTTACTTACATAATAGACAGGTTGTTGTGTACCTTCGTGATCCTTAACAAGGACCGCACTTACTGCTTTTGAGGATACTGCAAGATACAAGGATAACACATCACCTTTTTCTGGCTTCATCAAGGATGGGGCTGAGGATAAGTAATCTTTGAGGGCTCTCAAAGCATTTTCGTGCTTCTCGGTCCACTCAAATTTCTTGTTCTTCCTTAGGATATCATAGAATTCTTTGCACTTCTCCGAGGATTTGGATATAAATCTGTTCAAAGCTGCTATCCTGCCTGTTAGCCTTTGAACATCCTTAGCATTGGCCGGAGACTTGATGTTTACTATTGCTTTGATTTGTTCCGGGCTAGCTTCGATGCCTCTCTTAGTCACCATGTATCCTAAGAATTTACCTGCTTTAACACCAAAATGACATTTTGAAGGATTAAGCTTCATGTTATATTTGTCTAGGATATCGAATGCTTCCTCCAAATCCTTTAGGTGATCCTCAGCTTTTAAGGATTTTACCACCATATCATCTATGTAAACCTCCATAGTTTGTCCAATCTGATCCTTGAACATCATATTCACCAGCCTTTGGTATGTTGCACCTGCATTTCTCAATCCGAAAGGCATAGCAATATAGCAATATATACCAGTTGGAGTCATGAAGGCTGTATCCTCTTGGTCGGATGGTTCCATTTGGATTTGTTGAAATCCAGATGAAGCATCCATAAAAGTTAACAGTTCATGACCCGCAGTTGCATCCACCATGGAGTCAATGTGGGGTAAAGGGAAAGGATCCTTGGGACATGCCTTATTTAAGTCGGTAAAATCGACACATACCCTCCACTTTCCGTTTTTCTTTTGAACAACAACCACATTGGCCAACCATCTTGGATACTTGACCTCTCTAATCATACCTGCCCGGAGCAATTTCTCTACCTCTTCCTGGATAATGGCATTCCTTTCTGGTGCAAACTTCCTTCTCCTTTGATGGATCGGTTTGAAGGATCTGTCGATAACATCTTTGGATATACCAGTCATGTCTTCGTGTTTCCATGCAAAGGTAGTCTTTCTCCTTTTGAGGAAGGATATGAGGTCTTCTTTCATTTCGCCAAGGATCCCTGACCCGATATAGATTTTGGATTCAGGATCATCAGGATCCATGAGGATTTCTACCACATCCTGCTCTCTGGCCTCCAAGACACTCTTGGAGGATACGTTGATTGCTATTGCTCCCTTGACTTCGAAGCTGGTTTCATCGATGAAGTGTAGCAATTCTTAGCTTCCTGCTGATCGCTATCAATCTTTACTATTCCCCAAGGACTAGGGAGCTTCACACATTGATGGTAAGTAGATGGGACTGCTTTCATATCGTGTATCCAGGGCCTGCCAAGGATAACATTACAACAAGATAAACAGTCAATAACACAAAATTTTTTATAAGAGTGTAAGCCTTCAATATATATTGGGAGTTTAATGTCCCCCAGGGTGTTCTTAGTTTCGCCACTAAATCCCACGAGCACGGAGGATCTTGGTATGATCTCTGATTCAGGAATACCCATCTTCTTTAGAACATCAAGCTGGATAATGTTCACTGAACTTCCTCCGTCTATTAGGATCCTGCGGACAAAATAGTTAGATATAAAAAGAGTAATAACTAAACCATCGTGATGAGGATCCTGGATATCAATACGATCCTCTTCATCAAAGGTTATGACTTTTCCTTCGGTGACACTCGATGTTCGAACTGGTCTTTCTCCATTATCCATTTTAGTTTCCTTTGCATGCCTCTTAGCTGCTGAGAAGGATGTGCCACAAATGTCGGATCCCCCAGAAATAAAGTTTATCACTTGTGCATTTGTTGGAGGGGCTGGAGCCTTCTCGGGGATCCTTTCAGGATCCTGAGTCCTTGACTTTTTTCTTCCCAACAACTCTTTTAGATGCCCTTTGCTCAACAAGTATCCAATTTCCTTTCTTAATGCAATGCATTCTTCTGTGAGGTGCCCAAAATCTTCATGATATGCACACCACTTTGATTTATCCTTAGTTGCAGCTGGCCTATCATTCTTTCTTGGCCATCTAGCCTTATCACCTAGGTTCTGCATGGCAAGGATTAGTTCATTGTTATCAACACTAAAGCAATATTCAGAAATTGGAGGATAATCCTCATCATCCTCTTCTTGATCAATAGAATGCACGTTCTGATTATCAGATTTGTTGTAGGATCTGAACTTGTTGTTTCTGAATGAGGATCCTTGCTTATCCTGCTTTGAGGATCCTGTTATCCTCTCCTGAATCCTCTTGTCATCCTCTAGCCGAATGAACCTGAGGGCCCGGGTTCTTACCTCATCCAGGTTCCTGCATGGTGTCATAACAAGATCATCATAAAATAACGAATCCCTAAGCAGTCCCATTTTGAAGGCCTCAACAGCCGTGGCTATATCTAAGTTGGGAATGTCTAAGGATTCTTTACTGAATTTGGTAATGTAATCCCTTAGTGATTCATTATGACCCTGGGTTATCCTATATAAATCACTAGTTAATCGTTCAAATTTTCTACTACAGGAAAACTGAGTATTAAACAAGTTAACTAGGTTTGCAAATGAGGTAATAGAATAGGGAGGAAGACTTAGCAGCCATTTGAGAGCTGATACAGTAAGAGTGGATCCAAAGCCTTTGCATAGGCATGCTTCCTTTAACTTTTCTGGGATTGGATTGATCTCCATCCTCTCCCTGTATTGTGCTATGTGTTCTTCAGGATCCGTCGAACCATCATACAGTTTCATTGTAGGCACATGGAACCTCTTGGGTATCTCAGCATCACAGATTGGTGGTGCAAAACGAGATATCTTGTGGCTCCCATCTGCAATCTCTGGAATAGGTTTGACTACTCCCGGAACACTCGAGATCATATCCTTTAGCTTTTGCAATTCTCTGGCCATGGCATGATTGATACCTGGATCCTGCATAAAACCATGGTTAGTAGTATGAGAATTATTAAAAGTGTTACCTCCCATTGGATTCAAGTTAGGAAGAATGGAGGTTAATCCATATTGTTGAGACTCTGGAATGATCGAGGGACCGGTAGAGGCATTGGTCTGCATTGGAATAAAATCTCCTTGATGGACATCTGAACTTCCTGTTTGCAGACTCCTCAAGGATCCTGGCATCTGGAAGGATCCCTGAAACTGGGATGATCCTGGAAAGAAGGAGGATCCTTGAACCTGGGATGATCCTGGAACGAAGGAGGATCCTTGAACCTGGGATGATCCTGGAACGAAGGAGGATCCTTGAACCTGGGATGATCCTGGGACGAAGGAGGATCCTTGAACCTGGGATGATCCTGGAACGAAGGAGGATCCTTGAACCTGGGATGATCCTGGGACGAAGGAGGATCCTTGAACCTGGGATGATCCTGGAACGAAGGAGGATCCTTGAACCTGGGATGATCCTGGAACGAAGGAGGATCCTTGAAACTGCTGCATTCCTGAATATCCTCCTGTACTCGTGAGGGATCCCATATGCTGGGGATAGGATCCTGCTGGCTGGAAATATGAACCTAGTGCCTGGGTCATAGCTGTTGTTCCGTAGTGCACTCCTTTTGGTCCACCCGCATATTGAATGTCTGGAACCACTGACGGCTGAGAAGTAACCACCGGAGTATCAAAATTCAGAGATCTGGGCATCAGTGGGGAACGATCCTCTGCCGTTTTCTTCTGTTTCTTAATTTCGTCAATCTCCCGGAGGATCCTTTCGTTGGTCTTATCCTGCTCTTGTGCATGATTCCTCATCTGCAAAATCAAGGCATAGAGATCATTAGTAGTAGGATTAGTTGAAACAGAAGAAGCAGGTGGTTTTGAGAAAATGGGAGTCGGTTTCTTTGCAGCATTCTCTGAATTCTTCTGGGATCCAGAAGGTGGTGGAGGCAAAGGAGGAACGCCTTGTGAGGAAGTGAATGAGGGCATCAAGTTTGAAGCATTCTTCGATGAGGAAGCCATCTGTTTGGTTGTAGTGAACCGAATTAAGCACAGAAATGCGTATTTTCTTAAGGACGAAGCACCAATTGCCCCACGGTGGGCGCCAAACTGTTTTGGTCAGAAAATCTGATGAGGATATTGCAACCAAACTCTTTGTTTAGGGGAATGATGCTTAAAATATGTAACAATGATGAGGATCACTTCAATGTAAAGTGCACAAACAACACAAAGATTTATACGGGGAAAAAGCCCTTGATCAAGAGTTGATCTCCGGCACAAAAAACCCCGGGTGATGGAAACTACCGATCACCAAGCTAAAATAAATGATTGAATGTTTACAACTTCGGATAGTAACGAGCTAGGTACAAGGATCACTACAGTGGAATGTGTAAAAGGTGTGAAAAGTGTATGTAATTGCTTGGTGTTTGAGCGAGAGCTTGTATGAGCGCTTGTATGAGTGTGTTTGCGAGTGTGTAACTGCCAAAATGACTAAGTGTCACTAACTTTCTAACTTAGCTCGTTACTCCCTTTAAAATAAGAAAAATATCTAGCTAACAAACTCTCCGACTTTCGGGCCAAGCCTCCACGTTCTCCATAACGTCTAGTTTTGATCTAGCACGTGCAGAATACTTCGGGAATATTCTCCAAGAATGTCGCTAAGACTTGGTCAAGCTTGTTATACCTGCGAGATGTTATAAAACATAAGTAAACAATCGTCAGTATGAGGATCCTCGAAGTGATCCATGATCCTGATCCTAAAGCCCTTCTGAGGATCACCACCTGTCACAGAAGTAAGGATCACTAATTAGGATAACAAATAAGGATCACTAATTGTTAGAAAATCCTCCCCTAACAATAACCAAAAAACCACTACCAAATCCTAAAAAATGGGCTCCGGCCGCGTCTAGAAATGTTCATCATCGCCCATTTCTGCAGCTCACACCTTGGCTGCATCACCACCAGCATCAGCACCACCAGCTTGATCCTTCCCGCTGCCACTTGCCTCAATCGCCAAGACCTCGGTAGCCTCCTCCTCATCATCTAGCTCAGCCAGCTTCGCCTTCCAGCCCTCTTTGTCCCAAGTGGTCCTGTCAAAGTCAGGATCCTCAGCCTCCTGGGCCATTTGCAGCTTGATCTTGTACATGGTGATGGCAGCAGAGACTTTAGCATCCTCCAGCACCTCATGCTTTTCATGATCAGCGTTTATTTGGGCCATGACCACTTGCTGCTTTGCCAGAGCAAGATCTTTCTCGAGGGAGGAGATGGTTTGATCCTTGGCCAGGAAGATCTTTTGGAACTCCAGATGCTTCTGCTCAGCCTCTTCAACATATGCATCAAACAACATTTCAATCTCAGCGAATTTCTGCAAAAAAAAGACAAGGTAAAGTTCAGGATCCGTGATCCTCAAGTGGGCAGGATAATGAAGCAAGGATGGTGATCCTTACATCGGCAAAGTATTCCTGAAACTGGTGGCGGATAAGAGGAAAGCCTTCCAGGTCATCAGCCTCGGTAGCCTTCCTTTTCTTTCCTCATTTACCCTTTGAGGTAGTGGGCTTTGGCACTGGAACGATGGGGCTGGCAGCAGTTTTCTTCTTCCCGGAGCAGGCAGTGACAGTGTCAAGATCACTGAAACTGAAGCGAGTGGCTGACATTGAGAATTTTCCAGCGCCTACCAATCCAAAACAACTGATAAGTATTCTTGTTTTATTCTCATTTAAACAATTAATTATATACAAACTCGGATACTTACTTGACATTGTGACTGAGCCTGAGGATACTTCTTGAGAATCCTTGGTGTTTGCTTGAAATGATCTTGCTGCAGGATCAAGATTCCAGAAAGCGGTGATCCTCTCTTTCGTTGCGGGTGATGGAATGATATGGGAAACAGAGATAGCTGCAAAATAGAAACAAAAGGGGTCAGTTATCCTCACAAGAACTGGGCTATCCTATGATCCTTCTATAAGGATCTCTATCCTACCATGAGTGGTCCACTTTAAGGGGAGATCCTTCCCATCCGGGATAGAATCCCTCCTAACGAAGAAAAAACGCTTCTTCCAGTTGGTGTCATTTTTGGTGGTCTTGAGGATTGGGTGTTCTTCACCGGGTTTGTGTTTGAATAAAAAGCGGTGTGAACCATGGCTCACTAGGTTGTACAGTTCAGCAAGTTCCGACATCCCCAACTCTATGCCTTCTTGCTCGATGATTCTCTCTAAGGCATATAAAACCCTCCACATCATAGGCATTGCCTGAACATAGCACATGCCGGTGAGAGAAAAGAAGGATTCAGTGAAAGCAGGGAAAGGATAGGAGTATCCTATCAGAAATGGGATGGCCGGAAAAGCAACCCAAGTTGCAGAAATGAAGTCACTCAAGGCGGTAGGGTCGAAAGGTTTAAAGACAGTGTTCGCCGGAAAGCAATGACGAATCCTGTCGATCTCAGGATCGGTGAAGCAGCAGCGTTCCTTTGGAGAATCTTTGATGATTCCTTGGCTCTTTAGAGGGCTATCCTTTTGGTGATCCTTAGCCGGTGAAGATCTTAACATCATCTTGGTCATGGATGATGGTAAAGAAAGAAGGAACAGAGTAAGAAGGTGAAAAGAGAAAGGAGAGAGAAGTACCTGTTTGATCTTCGAATGAGGATTTAAAGGGAGTATTTCTCGAATTTAAATGCACATTAGTCCTTATCTCTAACCTATATATAATGATGATTCTGCAGGGACGTCGCTTCAATGACGTATAATATGCAATGGCTAGTTAGATTGTAACGGCTATATATCCGTTAGTTAGTTGCAGATAAGATCAAAAAATATAACTCGCTAATTTACACTTTACTCCTTATATTTTGGGGGCAATTGTTAGGGGAGGATTTTCCAATCCTAAGGATCAAAGATCCTCAAGTACTGCCAGGATCATGGATCCTTAATTCTGTTTGAATTTAGGATCCTTAGAATGTGTTGCAGGACCAGGATTCGGGATCCTCATTGTTATCCTTACACTAACGATTGTATACCTTGTATGTGAGCTCGTTTTGCAGGAGTATGTGCATGGACTTGGTCTTGCCGATATTCGTGGAGCATATTCCCTTAATATTCCGCACGTGCTTGGCCCTTGTGAACGTTATGGAGATCGTGGGAGACTTGCACAATTAGCGGACAGTTAGTTAGTTTAGTTATTTCTAATTTTAAAAAGGGGATAACAAGCTTGAGTTAGAACACTTGGCTAACTTGGCGATTTCATACACTTTAACACTTTTGCACACTAGTGATCCTTGTAACAAGCTTGTTATCATCCCAAGTTGTAACATTTTTCTGTTTAATCTTAGTTGGTGATCGGTAGTTTCCATCACCCGAGGTTTTTTATGCCGGAGATCAACTCTTGATCAAGGGCTTTTTCCTCGTATAAATCCTTGTGTCACCTCTTTATTTGATTTGCAAGTTGTTCAAACAATCATTCATAGATTCAAGCATCACACCTCACAACAAAAGATTTGGTTGCATTATCCTTGCTTGATTTTTGACCAAAACAGTCGTGTCCACCAGACACTCCCCATGGCCACATTTATGTAAGTTGCTGTTACTAGCACTCTAACCACGGGGTCATGCTCAGCCAGCACAAGGCCGTGGCCAGGTGCCCAGTGACCCCAAATTTTGTTTTTCAACACCTTTTTACACGTTCAATCAACCTAAAAACTTATTTTTGGGACATATTGAAGACAATGTGTAATTTAAGTGTGGGGGGGGATGCTAAAACCTTGAATCTTGCAAGTCCTAATAACAAGCGTTACACAAAACTCTATTGAAACCGCTAATCACCCCAAATTTTTTCAAAATTTTTCATTTTTTTTACTTGTCTTGGTTTAATTTGGGAATAACAAGTTCTAAAAAGGTTATATTTTTACAAATTTACAACCGATAGCGTCATGATAAAAAGAACCAAATAAGAAAATTATGAAAAGGCATGACAAATCTAATTAAAATTTGATTATATATACTTGATCACATTATAAACCCATTCCCACAACAAGTGAGTTTTAAGCCTTTATAGAGCATACAAGCATATATCTTTAAACTAAATGCTCATTTTTCGTTTCTTGTGTGAATAGCCGCTTGGTTCTTATGACTCTAGAACTTGCCACGACGATACATTTCCGGTCCTTACCAACTAGAACTCAAGTAAGTAAATGATGGAGGCATTAGGACTAACCCATTTTCTTTCAACACCATTATTTTTCATATTTTTTTTCACCTACCCAAAATCCCCCTAGTTAACCCCTTTGAGTCTAAACCTTTTCATTTCAAAACCCACAAAAACAAACACCCTTTACCCACCAAAACCTTTTTATTTTCAACCCCTTTTATTTTAGTAAAAAGCTCGGTTATCTTGTGACGTTTCTTTATATAAAAAATGAAAGTCTGGCAATAAACAAATAAGTTCCTCAAAGAAACTTTGTTAGAATATGCTTAGTTTGAATAAAAGTCACAAAAACAAAAAAGTTTTACGACGACCGACGCTTTTTATGCTTTTAACCATTTTTTAACCACTAACCAAAACCACTTGCCCTTAGCCCAAGCCTAACCCTTTCCCAAAGTCCTCTTGATATTTACGAAGGTTTATAGTTAAAAAGGAGGAGGTTTGATTGCTTGGCAAGCATATGGTAGAAGTAAGTTCCATGTCAGCCTCGAGTGTTTCACAAAAATACATCTTCGGCCGAGTGTTGAGTGATCTCCCGTGAGGTATGAGAACTTGTATATAAATAGAATTTTAAAGAGGCATGTTATGCCCAAATAAGTAATTTTTCTTATAAAATATTTTAAATAAATCATAACGAATAGGATTGTAAATAAAATAAAAATAAAACCCAATAAAGATCTTGGATTCCCGACACTCAAGACAAGCCCAAAACTTCTATCCTACCTCTTCCATTTGGGTATGTAAAGCCACATGTTAAAAAAGTTTTCTTGAGGACAAGCAAAGATTCAAGTGTGGGGGTATTTGACGTGTGCAAAATGTAACATATAAATTACATCAAATGAGGCATAAAACTAACCCTTTTTAGTACTAATGTTGGAAAAAGTGTGTTTTTGTCTTCCTTTTGAATTTACCGGACCAAATGAGCTTAAACGAACAAAAGGAACAAATATACAGCCAAAACCAACATAAATACAAAGAAAAGGAATAAACGTGACATGCCCGACCCCTCGGCAGCATCCCCAAAGCAAAAACAAGTCAACAGAAGACTGACCACGGGGCTGTGCCCACTGGACACGGGGGCGTGGTCAGATGCCTGCAGAAAAGACCAAGTTGTAGAACCTTCCACGCCCACCAGGGGGCGTGCCCAGCTTGACACGGGGTGTGGTCAACGCTAAGATACACAGAATCTTGCAAAATCTTGATAGTACAGATATGGTTCTGACCACGGGGCCATGCCCACTAGACACGGGGCCGTGTGGGACCCTCTGCTGACAACTGCATTTAATGAAGGAAGAGAAAAGGCTGGCCACGGGGGCGTGCCCACTGGAAACGGGGCTGTGGCTAGGGCTCTGTGCAGGCTATAAATAGAGGTGCTTGGTTCACTTCAAAGGCATCTCATGGCAAACCACTACTCTCCCACTTTGCCACCACTCCACCACCACTACACCACCAACACCCATCACCCTCATCCATCATCCATCTTTAGAGTGTGTAGTAGTCTCGGGATCCAAGATTGATAGTAAGAGTTCTTGCCAATCAAAGGTCATGTTTGGATAAGCCTCTTACATCACTTGGTGAAGACAAGTCTTTTATGTATTACTTTTGATTTTTAATCTTTCGGCACTTTTTATTTGGTTTTGTATTAATGACTTTAATAACTAGTTTCTTATGTTGAAGGTGAATTTTCTTTATCATTTGCCCGTGGTGTCTTGGTGTTACTTTACTGTCTATATAAAGTAAAAGATTTACACCATTCATGTCTCTACGGTCTATATAGAGGCATGTTGGCTACCTGGTCGGGGGTTAAGGGAATAGTTTAGTAAGGTTCTTGCCTTGTTCAGTGTATAGATCCTGCAAGGACCTGGTTCAAGCTTACTAGGACCTCCTTCAATACCCACTGGTATTAGATGACGGGGGTGCGAATAGCTTGAACCCCTCATATGTAAACTACTATTAATACATTAAACCGGCTACTTAGGATTGTATCCCTACTGACTCAAACCACTTAGCCGAGGGTAACGTCACCTTCAAAAGAGGGACCTACCACTTTTCGCATTAATAACTTAATTAATTATCTTTCAATATTCCGACCCTTTGGGATTGTATCCTTGCTGACTCAAACCACTGGGTTGAGGGTAACGTCACATTCAAAAGAGGGGCCTACTACTATAACTAAGATAATCTCTTAAAAAGTCCGAAAGTGCAAAATTCATCAAAGGATACATAAAAGGCGAGTCGGATCCAAGTGATTCATCTTGTCTATCTGTTTTTATTTTATTTTATTTCTGCATTTTTTAGTTTTTAATTTTCATGTTTAAAACCCTTACTAAAAAAATTAAGATTGATTAGACGTTGAGGATAAACCGGTACTAAAAGCTCTTATGTCCTTGGACGACCTCAGTATCTTACCAACACTATACTACGCTCACGATGGGTGCACTTGCCCAAGTGTGTGTT
>JARYGA010040545.1:0-32332 GCA_030545235.1 Helianthus tuberosus
CGAATTCGAATTCTTATAATCGAAACGAACTCTTGATAATCGAATCGAATTTAACCGAATTTCGAATTTTTCGAATTCATTTCGAATTCTGAACACCCCTAGTTTGGGCTAGTCGTTGGGCATTATTTAAAAAAAAAAAACTTTTTTTCCTTTATAAATACCTTACCATATTTAACATTTTTCTCACACAATATCAAACACATAAAACACAATCTTGCCATGAGTTCTTCAAGTTCAAGTGAATCGTCATCATCATCTGACGATGGTGCGGAAATATTTCTACAAATGATGGCGACGGTGGTGAAAGCTATCGTGGAAGACGATGAGGAAGAGACTTCGCAACCTAAACGGAGGAGGTACATCGCTCGTGAACGGCACACCGCTAACAATTTGTTGGTAAACGATTACTTCTCAGCGGAACCTAAGTATAATGAAAAAATGTTTAGGCGTCGTTTTCGTATGAGTAGAAACTTATTTTTAAGGATATCTAGAGATCTTGAGGAGAAGTATGTTTATTTCCAACAAAAACCGGATGTAACCGAGCAATTAGGATTTGGTATGTGGCAAAAGGTCACGGCCGAACTTAGACAGTTAGTGTATGGCAATAGTTCGGACATTATGGATGACTATTTAAAAATGTCTGCACGTGTAGCTAGAGAAAGTCTTCACAACTTTTTTTCGTGTATTTTAGAACTTTATAGGAAAATATTTTTAAGAAAGCCCTCGTTCAGTGACATGCAAGAGATATTTGAACATCATGCCGATTATCATGGGCTACCCGGGGTGCTAGGTAGTTTAGATTGTATGAAATGGTCTTGGGAACTTTGTCCAACCGCATGGAAAGGCGCTCACACGAGTGGATTTCACGGGATGCCAGCCATCATGCTTGAAGCGGTTGCGTCCCAAGATCTCTGGATATGGCACGCGTTCTTCGGTATGCCAGGTTCACATAATGATATTACCATCATAAACCACTCGCCCCTTTTCAATGATCGGGTAAATGGTATAGGACCCAAAGGAACTTTCTTTGTAAACGGGTTGAGTATGTGTATGGGTACTACCTAGTTGATGGGATTTACCTATAGTGGGGGGTTTTCGTAAAATCGTTCACAAGACCCGGTACCATAGATCCAAAGAGATTAAGGTTTAACAGGGTCCAAATATTGGCAATGCCTTGTCGACTTTGGGACAAGGATCAGATTGGAAACGTGATGTACGCATGTATCATTCTTCACAACATGATTTTGGAGGATGAAGGTAGAGCGGTCGTTACCTACTATGATGACGATGACCCCCAACCAGGTAACGTAACAATTACAGACGAAGATAAAGCATCAAATGAATTTTTGATCAAGTCAAGGGATATACATCACAACCTTCGATCTGATTTGGTGGATCATGTTTCAACGATTCCTGGGTTCGAAACTGACGAAGACGACGAAGAATGATTGTTTTTTATTTTGATACTATGTTTTTTTGTAATTATTATGTATGTTTATGTAGTTTTTAATAGTTATAAATATATATATATATATATATATATATTAAAAAACTGATGTGGCTTGGCCACGCCAGCCCAGCCCAGCCACGGCCACCATACCCCTACAACTTGGGTTTGTGTATTGAGTGCCCCCATAATCCACGTGTCAACCCATGGCCTAAACCCCCGCCCCACTATACCCCACGGTCGTATCCTAATTAAAAGAAAAATATTTACATACTATAAATTTCCAACATGTATATGTATTGGGGTGTGGTACTCAAAGCTTAGGGGTATTTAAAAAAAAAAGTTAATATTCAAGTTTTAGTATAAAGTTTATTTGATTTTTCATTTTTAACCCAAAAGTTTTCATCTTTTTCAATATAATCTCATATTTTTTTACTTTCAACTTTGGTACATATACTTATCATATTTCGCAAATTTTTTGTTTAACGTTTCATTCTAAATTTTGCGAGTTAACACGGTGCAACGTTAACGTGCGTGTGTGGTTTAACGTTATTATGTTTCGTTTAACACTTCGTTCTAATTTGCGAGATAATACCACGCAACGTACATGTATGGTTCAACGTTTTTACGTTTTTTTTCCGGTTTAACATAACAGGTTGGTTCCAACGAGCGGGTAGTAAGTCGACTTAGTTATTATTTTCTCTGTTTTACGTTACGATCTAATTTCTTCATATTAATACGTGTTGGTTGTTGGCGGTGGTATGACATAGGTACTATTTGAAACAGTTTTACACCCCCACCGCAACGCGGTGGGGCTTAATACTAGTTAAAAATCAGTTAAGATTAGGGCTGCAAACGAACCGAACGACCTTGTTCGTGTTCGTTTGTTAAGAAATATTCATGTTTACGAACTGTTCATGAATACTAACCGAACGAGATTTTATGTTCGTGTTTGTTTGTTAAGAAAATGAAGTTTTGTGTTTGTTAATTTTAGGTAATGAACGTTGAGAACACAAATAGGCACAAACTAATGCCCATAAACACAAATGAAAACAAACGAACACAAACAATTGTTCGTGAACATAATATATAATACACCGACATTATTAAATATTTTATTTATCGAAATTTGAAGTATTTGTATAAAATACAAAAACTAGAAACACTAATGAACTATCGAACACGTTATCAAACGTTCACAATACATAAATGAATGAACGCGATCT
This sequence comes from Helianthus tuberosus, assembly GCA_030545235.1. Lineage (NCBI taxonomy): Eukaryota > Viridiplantae > Streptophyta > Magnoliopsida > Asterales > Asteraceae > Helianthus > Helianthus tuberosus. The sequence continues at coordinate 2,674 of JARYGA010040545.1, forward strand.
CTGTTCATGTTCGTTCATTTGTTTAATAAACAAACGAACACAAATGAATTGTTCGCCGAGCGTTTGGTTCATTTGCGACCCTAGTTAAGATTATGTAATCATAGTAAAAATGACATAAATAAAAATAATTAAATACAACCTTCAAACCAATAGTATTGTTTGATTCTTTCTCAGATATAGAAGCACCAATTGAGTAAATGAAAACAAACGAAGACAAACAAATGTTCGTGAACATAATATATAATACACCGACACTTATTAAATATTTTATTTATCGAAATTTGAAGTATTTGTATAAAATACAAAAACTAGAAACACTAATGAACTATCGAACACGTTATCAAACGTTCACAATACATAAATGAACCAACGCGATCTCTGTTCATGTTCGTTCATTTGTTTAATAAACAAACGAACACAAACGAATTGTTCGCCGAGCGTTTGGTTCATTTGCGACCCTAGTTAAGATTATGTAATCATAGTAAAAATGACATAAATAAAAATAATTAAATAGAACCTTCAAACCAATAGTATTGTTTGATTCTCAGATATAGAAGCACCAATTGAGTCAGAATCAACAAGCTGTATTTTGTAGGAAAAAATGTTAAATTGTATTGTTTTTTATACAGTAGAAAAAAATAACACTTTTAGAAACAATAAAAAAATGTTATATTACAAAGACAAACCATTACCTGCCTGCCCAATGTTATACTTCTTCCCAAGTTTGAAAAGTATTACTTAGAAACAATCATTGGTTAGCTTGTTAATGCCATAACACCGTAATTTTTTGTGCTAAACATTTAAATGCAAAGGTCATTTCAATCACATTATTAAAGTCACCAGGATTTTCTTCAAACTCAGTTGACTCTTTTTAAAGGAGTAAAATTCTTATACTAAGCTTAGATATTTGGTTTAAAGAACAAATTAGAGCTTTTCCAAGTGCTTGCCCCTATCATAAAATAAGGTCTAATATGTTCACCTTCAATAAACTAATAAACTATCAAAGATATAACATAGTGAACTCTCTTGGATTGCCCAGGTGAAAGGTCTAATATGTTCACCTTCCATTAGTGCCATGAGTCCATCAACCAGAAATCATGAAGAGCAAACTTGTCATTTATTTGTCACCATTTCACTATAAAGTTTAATAACAATTATAAAATAGCATACCGATTCAGACATATTGAAAACTTTGTGTTTGTTTTCCATTACCATATAAACTGTGAGTGCTTGTTAGCGAATGACCTGCAAAAACATAGCTATATTACTAATGATATGTAACAAACAGATGCAACCCTTTCATACGAGATTAATGTTAGTAACGAACCGTTACACCAATTAAGTGCACAATTTCTAGTAACGTAATAAGCAGACCTCATAATCAAAAGAGGAAAAATACTTAGTTCTATGGATACTATCAACCCTAACTTGCAAAGAAAACCCCCAATTGAAAAAAAAAAAAAATACTTAGTTTTGTGCATTTGCCTGAATCGGAACATCAATGAAATTGACAAACTTCATATGAATAACACATCAAAGACATATATAATCTCTTAAAATACTTATGTTTGAATCAAACAAATAATAATAATAATAATAATAATAATAATAATAATAATAATAATAATAATAATAATAATAATAATAATAATAATAATAATAATAAAAAAATAACAACAACAACAATAATAATAATAATAATAATAATAATAATAATAATAATAATATTAATAATGATAATGATAATGATGACGATAATAATAATACATTCGAGTAGAGAGAATGCATGTACTTCAACTTTTATCCAATTTGAGATAACATAAAGCAAAAATAACACACCAAAAGTAAAACTCAAATAAATTAGAGATACACTCCAAAGTAGGTTACTTACAAGTATGCTATTCACCTGATGTAAGTTGCAAAACTCATTTCCATACTATAATTTACTAACATGTTGATGCTATGTTGTTGTATCTTATGCATGGGGAGTTTTTAAAAAAAAAAGTTAATTTTCTTTTTCTAACCCAAAGGTTTTTATTTTTGTATTTTAACCCATTGATTTTTTACTTTTAACACAAAGGTTTTTATCTTATTAATTTTAACCCCAACACTTTTTATTTTTAACTTTGGTCCCTCACACTTTTCATCTCTAGCAAGTTTTTCGTTTTACGCGTTTTAAATTTTGCGAGTTAACACATCACAACGTGCGTATGAGGTTCAACGTTTTTTTCGTATGGTTTTACTTTTCTTTTTATTATTTTATTTTTACAAGTTTTTGCGATGTTGGTGGTCGCTGGCAGTGTGTGGCATTGGTGCAACTTGGCACGGTTTTACAAACGTTTTTAACGTATTAAGCTTTTTACTAATAGTTTGTTTTGAGTTTACCTCTGTACTTCCTTTACTTAAAAAAACTATTTTTTTACGTGCGTATATTTATGTATGTGTCGGTATATATTCGATTTGTTCTACGTTTCGACGTAAACTTTTTCTGGAAACGAGTCAGGTCAAATACAATTTATTTTCGTTTAAAAAACATTGTTACGTGCATATTTTATGTACGTTTTGGTATAAATTCAAGTTGGTCTACGATTAGACGTTAATTTTTTTGGTAATGAGTTAGGTCAAATATAATATGTTGTCGTTCTTATGTTATGGATGTTTCGTAAATTTTGTTTCCAAACGAGCGGAGTCAAATTGTGGTTTCTTATTTTTTTCAAAAGCTTTAATTAATCCTTTTTTATTAAACGTGTCAATTTTTCCTTTATACCCGTTATTTTTCTATGTATGAGTGATCACATATAATACGTTATGATTGTACGAAATAAACTCGATTTATTTTACGTTTTGATCCAATCGCAATCCTTATATAGGTTATATTGAATTCAATCGGATATGTCGAAACATACATTTTTATATGCTTAACGCATTGCATAACGTTTGAACTAATTTATTCGATGTTTATGATGTACCCACGCCACAACGTGCGCGAATGTTATTGCTAGTTGTTGATAAAACTCAACTCTAAAGCAGGTTAGAGATATACTCCAAAGTAGATTATGTTGGAAATTTGTGAAAATAGCATTTTTTGTAAATATAAATATAGGAAGGGGTAACTTTGTAGAATAGTAACCAAGTTTTTAGAGTTTTCTAATTAGGTCACTCAAGTTTCAAATGTATTCCAATCAGGTCACTCAACATTCATTTTTCATTAAAATTAAGGGTCTTTTCATCAATTTCATAGCTAACCGTGGTGACGCGGATTTTTGTTTCTTTTTTCTCTTTTATTTGATGCAAACGTCGAGGGATGACATGGATTGTAACTTGTTTTTTTTTTAATTTTTTATGTAATTAAAGTGTTTTTATTTTTATTAAGTTTAATTTCATATATTAAAATAATCCGACCACGGTATTTTATGCTTATTTTTTTCTTGACACATGGAAAAAAGGACATGGCTCGATTTCAATGTTAACTTATCTAATTGAGGCAAAAATGATATGAGTGACCTAATTAGAACAGTTTTAAAACTTAATACCTATTCTTGCGCGTGCGCACAGAAGCTTCGAGCAATTAATGAGAGAGCTTCCAGCAATGACAAAGCAGTTTCATTTCAGCATTTGAAACAGACGAGTCAAACGGTTTTGACTGAGAATTAAATGACGAATTAAAGTGCATTGAAGACGTTTAATGCAATTTAATTCTCCCATTTAATTTATTTTTCTATTTCGTCCAAGAGCTGCAGAATATATAAGCAGGAGACCTGTTGCAGAAGACACCGAAATTTTCAACACATGCAAATTTCTCTCTGCAGAATCATCTTCTTCTTCTTCTATCTTGCTTCAATGTAAACCTTCGGGTTTTAGTCAAGACCGGCAGTACTACTGCTTGGGCTGTTGTATACCGGAAATAAACGAGTTCTCCTTGGAGACTCGAAATTTGTTTTAAGGGACCTGTGTCTAACGCGATCGTCAGCCAAGAACCGTTTTTCTGTTTCTTGTTTATCTATTTTTCAGTTGTAACTTGTATTGTAAATTCATAGCTTTCCTTATTTCAGTTTGTATTTCAAGTTAATAAAATATTTATTTATTTTTACACGAACGAATTCCTAGAATCTTAAAAACAAATTAAAACACTGTTCGTGTAGAATCACAAACAATTCTACTGTGATTTTCAAACCAGTTTTGACTTCACGCAGTTTGTGTTTTAAAAACAATTTTTTTCTGTTTTGGTTCAAAGCAACAACTTTGACAAAACAGATTCTATTTTCATCTTTTAGTTCTGTAACTGAGTTATAAAACTTACTGTTGTAGTCTTTAAAGTTGGACTTGGAAGCTGCACAGTGGTTTCAAAACTCACTTTGCTTCTGTTTAGTTTGAAACAATAATAAATTAGCACATTTATTATTTCTAAACAGTTTTATTAACTTGGTTTTGTAGATTTTTGTTGATGCATTATTTTAGTGTCTGTAACTTGTCTTTATTAACGTTGTAATTTACACGGTCTTTTATATTATCGAGTCTGTAATTTGCCGTCGACCAAGTCGGATATCCTCCTATCCTACTTGTGTCGGACAAGTTTGTCTCATTTGAAATGTAATGGTTAAATGAACGATGCATGTTGCATAGTTAGTTTGTAATGTTGTTTGTGTGTTTATAACATGTTTGCTGCAAACTGTTAGTTTGCAGCATAACACTTTGTGAAGCCCTCAACGAAACTCTAGGTTTCGTCGAGATCAGGCATGACGAAACTCCCAATGGTCATAAACCCAAGTTTCGCCAAGAACAGTGACGAAACTCCTAGAGTTTCGTCAACTGTGATGTTTCGTCAGGCCCAAATGAGGTTTCCTCATGCCCATTTAAGTTTCGTCACTTGTGGGCCTGGGCTGCTATATAAACAAAACATGGTTTCACTTGGAAACCATGAGAGCATACCTTGAGAGTTTTACTTCAAACATTGTGTGTATCTGTTTGAACCTTGTTCTCATCTAATCAATTGACTGTGATTCATTAGTTACTTTGAGTCGTTACAATATGTGTTTGATTTGGCATAGTCACGGGGATTCCGCACTCGTGACCGTGTTTGTGATAAACAAGAGATTCGGTTTCGTATTCGATCCTCAGAAATTGGGACCTACAAGTGGTATCAGAGCATTGGCTCTTATCCTTGTTTTAAATCAAACATAGTTCGGATTTTATCAAGTGTTGAAACTGGTTATTTGTTGATTTTCTGAATATTGTTCTTGAAAAACTCATAAATTTCTGAAAAAGTTCTTAAAATCTGTGAGAATCTTGTTTGTTTGCTAAAACGTTTTATCAAAAACCTTGTTAGTTTGATTGTTCACGTGATAAAACCGGGTTTTTAGTGAAAGTTCTAAGCAAACTTTGTGTTCGGAAAAGTTATCCGGTGAAAACTTTGCCAGAAAGTTCAAATATTCATCAGTGTTCTTCAGTTTGTTCATCTGTTCTTCATGTGTTCTTGAGATATTCATTGAATTTACAATTAAAAGATAAACTGAAAATTGTTTAAAATATGGACACCATGCTTGGTTTGGTAAGTTAGGCATGTTGTGAGTTGATTTCGGGTGTTCTTTGTCAGAACAAAAGATAAGATTTGTTTTTGAAAAATCTCACCAACTTTCACCAACCACCTGAGACCTTATCCCGACGAAAGATATAAGCGACGAAACCCCTGAGTTTCGCCATAAGCAACTTCGACGAAACCCCTAGAGTTTGGTCAAAGGTACTTCGACGAAACTTCTGAGTTTTGTGGGAAGAGTTTCGTCGATTCATTTGTCAATTGTCAACAGAGGACTTGTAAAAGTGTCTTAACATTCTGTTTTCAAGTGTGTAATCGGGTATTCTCTTTTATATAACAATCATGAGTAGTACAAGTCCATGGGATTGGAGTACGAACCCACGACCAGGTCAAGATCAGACCTTCGTAGCCGCATGGTTAAGGAACGTCATGCCACCGCAATCTATAAGTGCAAGTCAATGGGCTTTGGTGTCGAATCAGAATCAAAGCATTCAAAATCTTTTGCTTAGTGAGAGTGAAACGGGCAGCAATAATCGCCCGCCAAAGTTGAATCACATGAACGACTATCCATCATGGAAAGCTAGTTTTCACACATATGTTCTAGGGCAAAACACAGAATTATGGACGTGTTTCACTTCGCCTTACAACACAGCTCTCGAAGAAGCAGGATAAGTGCGGAAACTTTTGCAAACATGTTGGAAGATGACAACAGGCATATGATCTGGAGAAGAAGGCGTTTGCTATTTTTACACAAGCACTACACAAAGAAATCTATCATCAATTTGCTTACTGTACTTGCACAAAAGCCTTATGGGATGCCTTGGTAGCAAGAGGAGAAGGGAATGCGGCGACAAGAAAGACACGCGATGATTTGTTGAAGAAGGAATTTGAATCATTTCAATTCTTGGAGAATGAAACCCTAAATGATACCACTACTCGTTTTTATCATTTGATTTGTGAAATGCATTCTTATGCTGTTCTTGCAACTCAACAGGAGATGGTTGCACGGTTTGCTGATGCTCTACCTCAAAGTGGAGTCCTTTCATTGAACTTTTGAAGCACACGAGCGTCTTATATGCGGTTAGTATCTATGAGTTCGTTCAACCACAACAACAACAACAACAACAGCAAGCATGTTACACTAATAACCCTCCACCCCAAAACCCCAACACAGTCAGAGTTGATACTTCAAACCTCTCGAAAGTTAGCATTGAAGTAGTAAAGGAGCATATGGAACTCATTAACACAATGGCTAGTGCCTACTGCGGATTGGTCACAGGTCAAATTGGAAACATCAATATGACCAATGAAGATTATCAACAGATAGACTGGGATGAAATGGAGTTAATGGATATCAAGTGGGCGTTTGCAAGTGCTGTTAGAAGGGCAAAGGATTTCATGAGTCAAACTGGAAGAACATCCTTGCAAAGCAAGAAGGATACGAAGTACGGATTTGATAAGGATGCGGTTACATGTTTCAATTGTGGTGAAAATGGTCACTTCAAACGTGAGTGTAACCGACCGAGCAGACAAGGCAATCAGAATCCTTTCCGTAATCAGACAAGTACTTCTAATGCCAATCAAGGCAATTGTGAAAGAAGGATGGTAGCGGTGAACAACAACCAGAACCAGTCTGGACCCTCAAACACCACTAGAGCATTAGTTGTCTAAGCTGATGAAGGGTGTAATTGGTCTGTACAATTTGGGGATGGTGATCAAGAAGGAGGAGGAACCGCGTGCTATGCAAAGATCATCAATCACATCAAGCACGTTCACATGGAAGAATTTTCTAAAAGTGACGATAGCTGGGGTTATACCGGGAGTTCTGATGAAGAAAGTTCTAATTCGGGTGGTTATAATTCGGAATCTGATGTGAAAGAAGAAGTTAGTTCTGATGTTGATGATTTGTTGAATGAAGCAGAGGAGTTGAAGTGTCAGAAGTCTATTCTGGTCAAGAAGGCTGGTGTAGCATCAAAGGAAATGGAGAAGTTCTTCTCAGAAGACGGATCTTTTTCTTATCAAACTGCCTTTATGGAAAACGTCTCAGCCTCGACCAGTCAGGTAATATCTGAAACTCCTACTCCTAGTGTTTGTAATGTGTGTGCTGTTTTGAAGCTGGAATCTGAAAAGGTTCATAGTCATAATCAAAGTTTGGTTATTGAGTTGTCTAAGTGCAAAGAGGAAAATATGGCTTTAGCTAGAAACGAAAAGGATTTTAAATCTGTAATTGAAACCTTAAAGAAAAGTGTTTCCGAATTGCCCAAAACTGTTTTCAATAAACAAATTGGTATTAACAATTACATTAATATCATCGAGGAAACCAAAAAGGAGCTAGCCATTGCCAAATGCGAGCATGATGCAATCAAGCTCAAGTTGGAGAGTTATTCTAACTCCCGATATGTGCTCGATCACATCATTGCCACTCAACAACTGAAGGGAAAAACGAAAGGTGTTGGGTATAAGAAGTGTTCGCCCCCTTTGAGACACAACTATACTCATATGCCCGATGAAGAAGAAATGCCACGTTTTGAACCCAGTGTGCCTCTTGATTATGAGGAAGTTACTACTAGCTTAGGGTTCAAATCGGACAGTTCCTTGAGCACCTCATCTGATGAAACTGAAACTTCAACATCGACGCATCAAAGTGCTCCAATTATTGAGGATTATGAATCGTCTGATGATGAATCAGATGTGAGTGATCAGGATAAATCACTTGACAAGATGAAAGGAGTAGAAATTCCAATTGAGAATTCCATTCTTTGTGATCATCCTACTCCTGCTGTTCAATCAGTTGTCAAACAAGTGATAGATCCTGTCAAGGATGTCAACGATGACAAGGAATGTGTGTCTGCGGTTAAGAGCAATAACGTGTTGAATACTTTGGTCGGGGATGTTAAAATTTATTCAGATAACGATTTTCCAATAAAAAATGTCAATCCATCTTCGATTGATAAAGTTTTTGAAGATAACACAAGCAAATTTTTGGGAAAGACGATCCCAGGAGTTGTGGTAACTCAATGTGACCCAATTCCAAAAGCTGAAATCAGAAAACAATTTGGAAATCAGAAACCACTGACAAAGCAACAACCTATTGCTTCTAAAGGTAAACAACCAGAAAGGCGAGTTCAAAAGCCTAACGTTTCTCAATCAAAATTTGAAACAAAAGGACCTCGTTACCAAAAGAAAAAAAGTAATGTTAAATTTGTTGCATCGAAGGGTACTGATAAAATTGAGACTTTGAAAACAAATCAATCACCGATTTTGTCCAACAAGTCAAGATTTTAAAACGCAATAGTCAAAACAATTACACTCAACATACAAACAGGTGTGATGAAAAAGCAAGTACCTCAGGTTCTACGGGTTTGACATCTGTTCGTCGTTCGGATTCCCCTAAGTTTGTTGAAAGGAGAACGTGTTTTAAGTGTGGGGAGTTTGGACACATCATTAAAAATTGTACAAACACACCCAAAGAGAAATTTGTTGAGAAAGCACCACCTGAAATGGTTCACCCTCAACGTCTTCTCGTTTCACCAAAACATGATAAAAGAACTGTCAAAGAACAAGAAACGAAACAACGACGTCAAAATGTCAAAGCAGTTGAAAAGGCTTTAACATCTAAAGTCAAATATGTTAATAGGGAACCAAGTTCATCAACATCGTTAAAACCAGAAGTTTCAAAATCTTTTCATAAGAATCAATTTGGTAAACAAAATCAAACTTGGAGACCTAAGATGGGTGAAAGTTCAGGGGGAGGTGTTGTGTTAGAAAATCATCAGAAAATCGAGATCACTTTCTGTGATGCTCAGGGACGACCCAAGACCACTAAGGCTTGGGTCCCCATCCTCAATTGATCGTTGGATGATATGTGCAGGATGTTCGAGGAGGAACTGTTAGTAGTCATTGGATTGTTGACAGTGGAGCATCTAGGCACATGACAGGCGACTTACGTCTTCTGTATGATGTGAGAAATATTAGAGGAGGCTATGTCACATTTACTGGAGACAAAGGCGGATACATCACTGGAGAGGGAATGATCTCCAATGGTGTTGTATGTTTCGATAAGATCAATTATGTTCGTCAAATTGATCATAATCTTCTGAGTGTTTCGCAAATCTGCGATAAGAAGTTCATTGTGCGTTTTGATGATGCCGGTTGTTATGTGCTAAAACCTGGTTTCAAAATTCCAAAAGAATGGATTCTCTTATCGGCTCCAAGAGTTAATGATCTTTATATTCTTGATATGAGCCAAGCGATTACGACATCTGCGCAAGTCACATGTTTTGTCTCGAAAGCCACAGAGAAGGAGTCTATATCTTGGCACAGAAGAATGGGGCACATTCACTTAAGAAAAATGAACCATTTGGTGAAAAACAATCTTGTGAATGGTGTGCCTGTGAGAAGTTTTCTTCTACAAGATATCTGTGTATCGTGCCAGAAAGGGAAACAAACGAAGAAGTCCCACTCGCTGAAGAAAATCAACATTGTTAGCATGCCTCTCGAACGTCTTCATATGGACCTCTTTGGACCTATGAAACACAAGACAACCTTTGGGGTTGCTTATTGTCTAGTGGTTACTGATGATTATTCTAGATTTTCTTGGGTAGCTTTTATGGCACACAAGAGTGGAACTCCTGAAATCCTCAAGGATCTTCTTACTATGCTTGAAAATTTGTACACGTTGAAAGTAAAGAGGATCAGAAGCGACAATGGAACTGAGTTTAAGAACAGTGTAATGGATGAGTTACGTACTTCTTAGGGCATTCTTCATGAATACAGTTCTCGCTATACTCCACAACAAAACGGTGTCGCTGAGAGGAAGAATCGGACGATAATTGAAACTGTAAGAACGATGTTGGTAGAGTCGGAGCTTCCTGTTCAGTTCTGGGGGGAGGCTGTGTCGACTGCTTGCTACACGTTAAACCGAGTTCTTATAGTTAAGAGGCATGACAAGACTTGTTTCGAACTTCTACAGAAAAGGAAACCGGATCTTTCTTACCTAGAACCTTTTGGCGGTCCATGTACTATGATTGAGCCGGATGGAAAGTTTGGCGCGAAAGCTATCGAGGGTTTGTTCCTTGGATATGCTACTCCGAATTTTCGTGTATGGAATCTGGCAACTAAAAAGATTGAGCTATGGAGTGAAGTAAGGGTTCAAAGGTACACAAATCCTGTTAGAGCTCCGGGTGATCCTTGGATGTTCGATTACGATGGGCTATTCGACTCCTTTAATCTGCCAATCTTTGACGAAGCATCTGCAGCTGCTCGAATGCTATTTGATAATGATAACGCTGCTGGCTTGCCATTTGTAAGACCAACTATTGTTAACCCCCAAGGTTCTAATTCGGTTAACAATACGGTTCAAAATGAGGTATTTGAAGATGCTACAGATTACAATGAGTCATCGGAAGATGATGAATACCATGATGCGAATGAAGGCACTTCAGCTCCAGTTGCTCCTATTCAGGGTGCTTCAGTAGAAACTCCTCATGTGCAGAATGTTGATACTGCTGAAGGGAATGCATCCACTTCTACGCCTATGCCCGGTGTGGAGTTGGTTGTTGATCTTAATATTAACAATTTGGGTATTAATACCCGTGTTCCTGAAAATCCTGAAATGAGAATTCATGATACCCATCCGCAGAAAAATATTATAGGAGATGTCCAACACGGGGTGCAGACGCGTAATCAGCTGAGAAACAACCAAAATGCTGGTTTGTATTCAGCTATCAGAGAATCTGGTCTTCAAAATGATTGGTCCTTCGCGTGTTATGTTTCACAAGAAGAACCAAAATCTTGGAAGAAAGCCTTAAAGGATAATTCTTGGGTTGAAGCCATGCAGGATGAATTGCAGTAATTTCAAAAGCTTGGTGTTTGGAAGCTTGTTGAAAGGCCGGAAAACTACAAGAAAATTGGCACACATTGGGTTTACAAAAGCAAGAAGGACGATCGTGGAGTAGTCATTCGAAACAAGGCGAGATTGGTTGTTCAGGGATTTCGTCAGATCGAAGGCATTGACTACAATGAAGTTTATGCACCTGTTGCACGTCTGGAAGCTATTCAGATCTTTCTAGCTTATGCTTCATTTAAAGGATTCAAAGTCTACCAGATGGACGTCAAAAGTGCTTTCTTACATGGTGTGGTCCAAGAAGAGGTGCACGTCGAACAACCTCCGGGTTTTGAAGATCCTATTCACCCCGATCGGGTTTGGTTGCTCAACAAAGCTCTTTATGGTTTACATCAAGCACCTAGTGCTTGGTATGCAACCTTATCCAACTATCTTCTGGAGAATGGATTTCGGCGAGGTCTTATTGATTGCACTCTCTTTATCAAGGAACAAGATGGAGATCTTTTGCTAGTGCAGGTATACGTTGATGATATAATATTTGGTTCAACTAATGATTCTTTGTGCAGGCAATTCGAGCGTGTGATGCAAGAAAAGTTCGAGATGAGCGCAATGGGGGAAATAAATTTCTTCGTGGGCCTTCAAGTTAAATAAACCGAGTCTGGGATATTCATCCATCAGACTAAATATATTGGTGACATCTTGAGCCGATTCCAGATGTCTGATGCAGCGCCCATTGGTACCCCACTTTCGCAGAATCACGGGATTACTTCGGATCTGAAGGGTGAAAGCATTAACTCTTCATACTATCGCGCTATGATCGGATCTCTCATGTATCTCACATCCTTGAGGCCTGACATCATGTATCCAACGTGCCTGCTTGCAAGATATCAAGCCAACCCGAAGACCTCGCATCTTGTTGCTGTCAAACGGATTTTTCGTTATTAGAAGGGTTTCCCGGACACCGGTCTTTGGTACCCTAGGGATGATAGCTTCAACTTAATTGCATACAGTGATTCTGATTTTGGTGGTTGCAAAATTGATGGCAAATCAACAACAGCTGGATGTCAATTCTTAGGAAATCGCCTGGTCACGTGGCAGTGCAAGAAGCAAACCTGTGTTGCTACATCAACTTGTGAAGCAGAATATATTGCTGCCTCTAGTTGTTGCTCCCAAGTCTTGTGGATACAACAAAAAATGTGCGGCTACGGTTTTGAATTCCTATCTACTCCTATTTTTGTTGATAACAATGCTGCCTTACAGATCACTAGAAATCCTGTACAGCATTCCAAGACCAAACACATCGAAATTAAATATCACTTCATACGTGATTGTTTTGACAAAAGATTAATCGATGTTGTTAAAGTTCACACCGATCACCAACGTGCCGACATGTTCACAAAAGCTTTTGATAAATCACGTTTTGATTATCTACTTTTGGTCAATGGCATTAAGGTGATACCCGAGTAAAACTTCTTTGGCTAATCGTTTTTGTAAATATTTTCTTTAAAAACTCTAAAAATTCAAAAAGATTTTCGTTTTCGTAACCTTTTAGCATTTTAGGGGGAGTAAATTCAAGAAAATACAAAAACATTTGAAAAAGTCAAAAATCCAAAAATATGTCTTTACTTTCTGTCTTTAAGTTTGAAAAATTCAAAAATTCAAAAAAAAAATATAGAAAACCAAAAATTCAAAAAAATTGGAAAACCAAAAATGAGTTTCTTGAAAAAGGAAGATGATGATATTCACTGGTGTGGTCGGTCAACGTGTTCAAAAAGTAAAAAAAATCAGAAGATAAGTATCTCTTACTAACGACGTATCGGTAGGCTCCCAATCAGACTAAAATGTGCAAGATGATACAAACCTAACAGACTTCAAATCAGGTGTGAACCATTCATTGGCATATGGTCATAGTACCGAAATTTCGTTTGAGAGATTGCCGAGGTTCTGAGATATTCGGTCTTTATGCTGCTTATCATCTGGGTATCATGGTTGTATCTTTTACCGAAAAATAATGGAGACGAAGTCTAGATCTTCCATGATACTATACATACGTGTACATATTGCATTCGACCTCAATAAGTGATCAACAATCACATGTCCAAACAAAATAAGTGACAAGATATCACATTTATCCGTGATTAAAGTTCGTCTCTTTGCTGTACGTTGTACTGACCTGTTCACGGACTTGCTCCTGTGCCCTCATGCATATGAAAATCAAGTTCCTCATCAATAAGTGATTCTATCACATAGGGCTTGTTTTCAATCATTAATAATGAGTATCTCACATTCTTTTATACGGTCAAACAGATGATAAACGGTATACTCACCGGTAAGATGAACTCTCGTGCATATCTTGATACGGGAATGTTTTCAATCAATTATGCTGTCGTGAGTGGATGAACATCGACTTGTAAGTATAATCCTTACCGTAAATCGTATCTCCTTATTATGATTACATTTGATCAGTTTGAGCTTATGTGGACAACATACCGATAATCGAGGTAGTATACTTATCCAGAGCTTTAAACCGAACAAAAATCGTGTTGACTAAGACCGTAAGCTGGTATGATTCCTTTTCCTTGAAACTCGCAAAAAGATTGCCCTTGTACAGTTGGTTATTGATTTTTATAGCTTTTCGATTAGTTTACCGCGCTTTAAATTCAGTTTTAGTGTAAAATGTAAAGTTCATTTTTTATTAGCCCAAGTTGTAGCTTGGTGTTTTTCTACCGAAAGCCTGAAACCTACTTCATAAAATGTCCTTGCATTTGTTACACTAAATCAAAATGAAATGTGTTCAAATAAACAAAATCTTTTTCAAGTGTGCAAAATTTCAAGTTTCAAACACTTAGTGAATTTTGAGAAAAAGCGTCGACGAAACATCTTTTGGTCGATGAAACTCCTTAACGTTGACGAAAGTCCATGGTCAAAGTCAATGGTTTTCAAACTTGGTCAAAATTGGTCAAAACTGTTTGTGTTCACAATGAAATTCCTAGTTTCGTCGAGGTCACGACGAAACTCTCTTGGGCCCTTTAACTTTCGTCATGGGCTAACTATTCAAGCCCAAATCAAGCCCAATCACAAGTTTCGTAGAGCCCACACCAAGTTTCGTCGAGAATGAAGTTTCGCCGAGTGCGTTTTATTATATAAGGGGTCCCAGGTCAATCAGAGATCTCACTTTTCAAACTTCTCTGTTCACCTTCTTCCACACTTCTCCTCCTATACCCTTTCACCATCTCACAAAACTCTTTCGGTTTGTCAAAATTTTCAAACATTTAAGGTATATAAAATTCTCATTTTCATGTTTTGAATCTGTGGAAACCATGTGATTTTGTCCGATTGTTCAACAAACCCTGTGATTTTGTTTGATTCTTGCATATGAATCTCTATTCATTGTTATTTCTTTCTTGATAAAACCAATAGAACTAGGATTCGTATGATTGTTTATACCTTGATTTGGTTTGGGTTTTGGTTAACATTTTGACAACCCGAACTTTCAAGGTTAGCATTGTCCTCGTGACACTTGACTTGTATCGCTACTAATCATGTTCTACTACTCATATTCTATTATACGTCGTTATAATGTTCACATTGCGTAAACCTGTAAACTTATTTAATTATATTGAATTACTGATTTAATAGTTATGAAATTGCTACATATTACATGATAAAGTTTATATATGTGCATTTATATTAGCCACACATTAGTGAGTGGAGCCGTAAAAACCCGTGTAACCGTACATCTCAATTCTGTTCATGGCCCAGCCTCCCTAAGCCTAAATCAAGCCCAACCTGTATACTTGAAGGCACGGACGCATGCATATATGTATACGGCTTTGCTGTTTGACAACATAAAACACATCAAACCCTAATCACTTGTGAGCGGCAACAAGAAGAGAACCAGTTTGGTCGCAACCTGCCCCCCCCCCCCCATTTGTGTATTAACCATCTATATCTCCTCGATCGTTCGTCCGGTTAGTATAATCATTCATGTTCATGTTTCATTTACGTATATATATGTGTTGCGTGATATCGGTATGCACAAGTGATCAATGTGTGATTTCCTGGTTTGATGTATGCTTTCATTGTTGTTAGTGGTTTAGGTTGCTATTTATGTATACATTTTGTTGGTGATAACAGAACTTTGTATGCATGATGGTCCTGTGATTAATTAGAATAATAGTGATCCGATGGCTATGATGATTGCATGTGAGAAGTACTTAAATGATCATTAAGTTATATGGCTCGATTCGGGTACAGAGCATGACGGAACTGTGAATGATGATACATGGGGATCATGTTGTTTGATTAGGGTACATAATCCCGAATTCTGTAACTATTTTAATCGGATTTGTGTGGATGGTTGTTGCTAATTGGCGATTAATGTGGAATAACTGATTGGTTAGTTTCTTGCAATTATGGTAAATGGTGTTAATAAAATAGAAGTGTAACCGGTCCGATAATTATAACCTAGGATCACACACTTACTGGTCAAACAAATCTGGTCGCACACCTCTTGTGGAATCGTGCAAAGCATTGGCCATTGGGGGTGTATGTGGAATATTATAACATATTGGGCCATGAATTAAGTTATAAGTGTTAATATGAAACATGCACGTGTGAGTGTGATGATGATATTTGAATTATAAATTTATGATCACATGGGTAGCATTAATTAGGAGCAGCATAGGAGGTGCCACTTTTGACTAAGAGTTTTAAGAATGACAATACTATTGCATGAAGCTTATGTAATTAAAAAGGTGGGTCAATATTTAAGGGGTAATGGGTTGGACTATGTAACTGATTGAATGGATTGTTTGGCAAATAACAGTGGGCCGAACTAAACAGGGAAAATGGGTTGTTATACTTATAAGTTGGGTGACTTGATGATGTTATGATACTTGATTAGGATGATTAATGTATGAATTTAATTACATATAATCGGCTAATAATGAGAATGTGTTATGGATTCTAAATTGTTGATATGGGCTTGTAATCATGGGCTGTTTATGGCACTAGAATAACTTATAGGTGCTTCAGTTGGGCTTTGCCATGCATCGGGCCTGGGTCTAATCGGCTCGACTGGTTGCGAACCAAGTTGAGATCGGGCTTTGCTTGTGTATTCATGAAACGTGTTGGTTAAATGTGTGTTATGTGATTAACTATTGCTAGTGCCATGATATTATGTGTAAATATATTTCACGAATGAAATTTATGATGAGTTACGTAATTAGACATGAATACTAAACTCACTGTTACTGGTAAACCATGATAGGACGTATCTAATCAACTGTTAAACAAGTAAACTATTCTTACCGAGCAAAACTAAGGTGAGTTCATCTATCTTGAGCATGCGTCCCGGTGGTTGGGACAGTCAGTGGGTATCCCGTGGAGGGATAAGTCTTTTGGGTAAAAATGGGAATGTTGGATAATATACTCATCCTATCACCTTTAAAGTCCTTTCGTGTTGTTTGGTTACAGGGGAGGTAACATGGTATTAGTTAGTAGCGCTACTTAGGTTTGGCAACCTCACCCCGTACCTGGGAGGACGGGTGTTCAACTAATGACCTAGTCATGACCAATTCTTTGATAGGAGCATTGGAGAAAGGGCAAAATAATCAGAAGCCGTCTTGTATTCGGGTTATTATCAACATTACTTTCGGATTTAAAGTCAATGGATTAACTAAACACTTGGTAATCAACGTTTTCGTAAAACTATGAACTCACCAGTGTTATCTGATACACTTGTTGCATGCTCGCAGGTCGTTAGATATCCTGGTTTTGGGAACTTGCTGTTTGGAGTAGCTGGAGTGGTCATGGGTCGATTGGAGGGATTCATGTGATTGATTTCTTGATACTATACATTGGTTTTGAAACTGTTTAACCTTGGTTTACTATTTGCTTCCGCTGAACATGTTTGTTTTCATTAAACTTGTTGATGGTATTTTATTAACGAGTGAGAACTTTATTTAGAAACTTGTATGGGTTCAATGTAATTAGTGGCTCGTTGTTGGTACGTCACACGCCAAACAGGGACATTCCCTAGGTGGTATTTTGGGGGTGTAACAGTTTGGTATCAGAGCCACTGGTTATAGTGAACTTGGTTTTAAAATGTTTTTGTAAAACCAGACAATAACCGAACAGTTCTGAATACGTGAATACGACCATGACGCTCAGCTCCAGATAGCAAGGTTCGTCCCTCGTATACTCATTGTACTGCATAACTAGTGAACTCTTACATATGATATTGCATGTGATTGCATGTTTAACACAACAGTATGAATTCATGTATTGCTTGCATGTGTTATGTAATTGGTAGGGTGGTATTTCCCTAGACAATCATGACTCACGTTTCGTGATGCTCTTTGTTTGCTACTCGAGTTTGAGGAAGCATTCGACATGAGTTAGGAGTAGCTGAGATGAGCATGCAAATCACAATATTATTGTGGGTGCACACATAATAATAGTGTGGGGTGCATGCGAGTCCCAGTGAGGCTTAACAAGTGAAAAAGGGGTTCTGTTCCGTTATTTGATTGATGTGAAACACAACAGTCCATAGGAGTCGTAGCAGTGATTGTCTCCTACTCGAACACGATCTTTTCACTTCTCATTGAATCCTTTCGAATCTCGATGCTATCGAGTATTACCTGAACACCCATCTGAATGCCTAGCGAACTGTGTAGAGTGTTAGGTTCATGTACGAACATCCCTGAGTTGGAAGTTGCAGCATCGAATTATTGGTCAATACCTTCTCACTTCTTTCCATTGTTTGGAACTCTGTGTACTGACGCCTTAGATCCCGAAGTGCGATCACTTCTGTAACACTCTAGCAACATACCGTGTATTACCCCAGTCGACTTACAAGAACAATGGACAATAGGATAAGCGTAGTATCTCACTGACCTCAGTTTTAGAACGTCCCTGGTTACCAGCAACGAACACCAGCAAACTGACTTCAATTGAATCCTTAACCCTAGCCAGCGACTCATGGGAGTCAACTCCTACGAATCAATCGGGACATAAGCAATGACAAATGACTATAGAGTGGAATGTGTAACTTCCCACGCAGTGAGTAGTGCCTTAGTACGTGACACGGAACGTGAAAGATGTAACCTTTTGGTGAAATGTCATAGGACCCCGTTACAAGCAGCGACATTAAGGGCAACAATCACGGCAACATTGAGGCGCTCGTAATAGTAGCTTACAGTATGAAAATGAAGGTGCCTACGACATGGATTGGCCGTTGTTAGAATTAAGATGACAACAACCAAGTGAACGATGGAAGTACTGGAACTTCTTGTAACGAAAACAGCAACACTGGAAATGAACTCATGGAAGGGCATTTGGGATTGGCGTAGGCGATCATCACGGTGGCCTGCACCTTCTTGGTCACTAATCGTTTCGTCTTTGTTCTGCTTAACTCTGAAGCTTTTGGAAACCAAACCTGATGTGGAATCGGCTGATGGCAAGCCAAATGAAATCTAATATGATCTTTGGGATGCAAACTCGACCTTGTGGGACAAGTGTTCGACATCGACCTTCCTTCTACTAACCTTGATGGTTACAATGTAGTAGTTAGTGTGGATTGGTTATCCAGAAATCGTGCAGACATACCCTGTGAGGAGAAAACTTTGTGTGGAGAATCGTTATTTGTTCTAAAGCATCAGAGTGATGCAAAGGTTAGCGCCATTTCATCTATGAAGGACCAGAAGTGTCTACATAGGGATTACCCTGCTACGTTAGCAACCGTTACTAATGTTAAGGTTAAGGAAAAGAGGATCGAGGATCCACCAATTGTTCATGATTCCTCTCGGTGTGCTACCTGAGGAGCTTTCGGGATTACTTCCACAACTGCTAGGCAGAATCTCAGTTTAATCTCACGCTAGGGGAAGCCCTGATTACTCGTACTCTCCACCGTTTTGCACCTGGAGGGTCGCAAGAACTGTCAAATCAACTACAGGAACTATTGGACAGGAGTTTTGTTGGACCTAGTTCTTCGCTTTGGGGGAGCCCCAGTTATATTAGGGAAGATGGGCCTTTTTATATGTGTACTGACTATTGAGAGCTCACCAAGGTGACAATCCAGAACCGTTTGTCTCAATCCTGTATTGACAATCTGTTGACCAGTTGCAAGGGTCAAGCTCCTATTCGAAGATTGATTAACGAACGAACTAACATCAGATGGAAGTCCAAGGGGAGGATGTTCCTAAAACGGCATATCGAACGCAATGCGGCCATTGCTAGGAGACATAGGAAGAATTATTCCATGACCTTTTGGGATACACAACACACCAGTAGCTTTAGGGATCACATGAATCGACCGTATTTATTGAGGATGTCTTGAATCATTTCCAGGAGAAAGGAACACCATGGGCGGCATTTGTATCCTATCTTATAGCTCCCGAGGGAGGAGCCACTACACACGAAGTCTCGTTAGGAGTAACTTCTGGATTCGAGAGGTACATACTTTTCTTGGTCACGTAGCCAACGAAGAGGGAATACACGTGGATCTCGCTAATATCCATTCTGTTATAAACTGATCGACACCAAAGATCCCTTTGGGGGTACGGCAAACCCTTGGTTTCACAAGATACTATCGAAAATTCATCGCAGGATTTTCAAAGATTGTGCAGCTCTAACCTCTTTAACACAGCAGTGTGTTGTGTATTCGTGGGAGGCAAACAGGGGAACGTCTCTTCAAGCCTTCGAAACTCAACACTACAAAGCACTGAGTATTGTCTTTACCCGAGGGTACGGGTGATCTAGTGGTGTACCATGACGGTTCAAATCAGAGTTCCAGTTACACGCCGACGCAACACGAAGAAAGTAATGACCTACTCGGTGGATTTACAAGAAGAATTGCACGCATCACAACCTATGATGGAAGCTATGGTCTTTGGATTTAAGCTGGAGGCATTACTTGGATGGTACCAAATGCACAACTTAGACTGATCACAAGGGCCTCCCGTGTACCTTTGTTTTGGAAGAGCTAAACATGTAATAGCATCACTAGATGGAACTTTTAAATGATTACGACGGTGAAACCTGAACGTGCACGAGCCCTGCAACTCACTATCAACTCTAACCTACCTGACCAGACTCGCTCTGTTCAAATTGGAGAACTGAAGAAAGGGAATTTTCAAGTTGAACCCATGCAAGGCATGGAGAAACAACCTTTGACAGGTCGGACGATATTCGCTACCTCATGGAACGAATGTGGGTCCCATTTTACGGCAATTGTAGGGAATTTATGTTGAGCGAAGCACATCAGCCTCGGTATTCTAGTCATCTGAATTTTGATGGAATATACTAGGATCAAGGGATCTTGTACTAGCAACTGGGCTTGAAGGCCTACACAGTGAAGCATGTGAAAGACGTTTGACTTGTACGGAATCAAGGTGGGACATCAGAAACCTTCTGGTTTGTGTCAGTAATCAGAAACACCTATTCAGAGATTAGAACACACAGCCGTGGATTTTGTCGTTGGCCTACTTAAATCTCATAATGGAACCGATATCACCTGAGTGATTGTTGATTGCCTCACGTTACCAGCACACTCTATTGCAATCAAGGAAACTGACAAATCATCACAGCTTGTGAATATTCCTCTGAGAGAGGCGGCTATTAGGTATAAAGTTACTTCTGAATTTGAACTATACTTGATTTATGGCAGGCACTACACAACACTCTTGGCTTTCGTCTAGGCATGAGCATTACTTGCCACCATAGGACAGAGGGTCAGGGTAAACGAACCATCCAGACACTCAAGGACATGCGGCGAGCGTGTGTGTGATCGTCTTAAGTAAGAATTTGAAGGATACTTACCTTTGGTTAAGTTCTACCGCAGCAGTTACCATTCTAGTAATCAGACATCTCTGTTTGAGGCATTGTATGGATGATAATTCCGATCTCCTTGTTGGACTAAAGTGGGTGACAAACTAATCACAGGTCCAGGACTGGTATTCGAAACTCTTGAGAAGAATGCTTGGATCGGAAATCGTTTGGCGGCAACGAGTGACAGTCGGGAAAGTTGATAAGCTTAGGAAACACTGGAAGTTCGCTGTAGGCGATCGTATCATGTTGAGAATCTCACCCTGGGAGGGTGTGGTATGCGTGGGAAACGTGGCAAGCCTAATTTACGTTATGTCGAGTTACTCAGAACTCTGGGAAGAATCGGTCGCGTCGCTTGCAAACTCGAGTTACTCGACAAATTGGGTAACGTACATGATGTCATTTATGTCACGAACCTAAAGAAGTGTTTGTCCGATGAAACACTTGTGATACCTTTGCTAGAGCCTAAGGTTAACAAAAAGTTGCAATTGTTGAGGAATCTACCGAAATCTTGGACCAGGACGTCAAGATTCAATTAGCATAGTCGAATTCCAATCGTGAGAGTTCGTTGGAACTCAAGACATGGACCGGATTTCACATGGGAACGCGAGGATCGGGTGAGGCTCAAGTACCCTCAATTGTTCAAAATTATGGAATCAAATCTTGATGTGACTGGCGAATTTCGGGACGAAATTCCCTTTCAAGTTGGGGATAATGTGGCACCTGAGGAAAATCTGCAACAATCTTGATTTATCATTTCACTTCTCTATGCTTACTTGTCAAATTTCGGGACGAAATTTCTTTCAAGTTGGGGATGATGTGACAACCTGAACTTTCAAGGTTAGCATTGTCCTCGTGACACTTGACTTGTATCGCTACTAATCATGTTCTACTACTCATATTCTATTATACGTCGTTATAATGTTCACATTACGTAAACCTGTAAACTTGTTTAATTATATTGAATTACTGATTTAATAGTTATGAAATTGCTACATATTACATGATAAACTTTATATATGTGCATTTATATTAGCCACACATTAGTGAGTGGAGCCGTAAAAACCCGTGTAACCATACACCTCAATTCTGTTCTTGGCCCAGCCTCCCTAAGCCCAAATCAAGCCCAACCCGTATACTTGAAGGCACAGACACATGCATATATGTATACGGCTTTGCCATTTGACAACATAAAACACATCAAACCCTAATCACTTGTGAGAGGCAACAAGAAGAGAACTAGTTTGGTCACAACCTGCCCCCCCCCCTTGTGTGTTAACCATCTATATCTCCTCGATCGTTCATCCGGTTAGTATAATCATTCATGTTCATGTTTCATTTACGTATATATATGTGTTGCGTGACATCAGTATGCACAAGTGATCAATGTGTGATTTCCTGGTTTGATGTATGCTTTCATTGTTGTTAGTGGTTTAGGTTGCTATTTATGCATACATCTTGTTGGTGATAACAGAACTTTGTATGCATGATGGTCATGTGATTATTTAGAATAATAGTGATCCGATGGCTATGATGATTGCATGTGAGAAGTACTTAAATGATCACTAAGTTATATGGCTCGATTCGGGTATGGAGCATGACGGAACTGTGAATGATGATACATGGGGATCATGTTGTTTGATTAGGGTCCATAATCCCGAATTCTGTAACTATTTTAATCGGATTTGTTGGATGTTTGTTGCTAATAGGCGATTAATGTGGAATAACTGATTGGTTAGTTTCTTGCAATTATGGTAAATGGTGTTAATAAAATAGAAGTGTAACCGGTCCGATAATTATAACCTAGGATCACACACTTACTGGTCAAACAAATCTAGTCACACACCTCTTGTGGAATCGTGCAAAGCATTGGGCATTGGGGGTGTATGTGGAATATTATAACATATTGGGCCATGAATTAAGTGATAAGTGTTAATATGAAACATACACGTGTGAGTGTGATGATGATGTTTGAATTATCAATTTATGATCACATGGGTAGCATTAATTAGGAGCAGCATAGGAGGTGCCACTTTTGACTAAGAGTTTTAAGAATGACAATACTATTGCATGAAGCTTATGTAATTAAAAAGGTGGGACAATATTTAAGGGGTAATGGGTTCGACTATGTAACTGATTGAACGGATTGTTTGGCAAATAATAGTAGGCCGAACTAAACAGGGAAAATGGGTTGTTATACTTATAAGTTGGGTGACTTGATGATGTTATGATACTTGATTAGGATGATTAATGTATGAACTTAATTACATATAATCGGCTAATAATGAGAATGTGTTATGGATTCTAAATTATTGATATGGGCTATTTATGGCACCAGAATAACTTATAGGTGCTTCAGTTGTGCTTAGCCATGCATCGGGCCTGGGTCTAATCGGCTCGACTGGTTGCGAACCAAGTTGAGATCGGGCTTTGCTTGTGTATTCATGAAACGTGTTGGTTAAATGTGTGTTATGTGATTAACTATTGCTAGTGGCATGATATTATGTGTACATATATTTCATGAATGTAATTTGTGATGAGTTACGTAATTAGACATGAATACTAAACTCATTGTTACTGGTAAACCATGATAGGACGTATCTAATCAACTGTTAAATAAGTAAACTAATCTTACCGAGCAAAACTAAGGTGAGTTCATCTCTCTTGAGCATGCGTCCCGGTGGTTGGGACAGTCAATGGGTATCCCGGGGAGGGATAAGTCTTTTGGGTAAAAACGGGAATGTTGGATAATATACTCATCCTATCACCTTTAAAGTCCCTCCGTGTTGTTTGGTTACCGGGGAGGTAACATGGTATTAGTTGTCGCACTACTTTGGTTTGGCAACCTCACCCCGTACCTGGGAGGACAGGTGTTGAACTAATGACCTAGTCATGACCAATGCTTTGATAGGAGCATTGGAGAAAGGGCAAAATAATCAGAAGTCATCTTGTATTCGGGTTATTATCAACATTACTTTCGGATTTAAATTTAGTGGATTAACTAAACACTTGGTAATCAATGTTTTCGTAAAACTATGAACTCACCAGCGTTGTGTGATGCACTTGTTGCATGCTTGCAGGTCGTTAGATATCTTGGTTTTGGGAACTTGCTGTTTGGAGTAGCTGGAGTGGTCATGGGTCGATTGGATGGATTCATGTGATTGATTTCTTGATACTATACATTGGTTTTGAAACTGTTTAACCTTGGTTTACTATTTGCTTCCGCAGAACATGTTGGTTTTCATTAAACTCGTTGTTGGCACGCCACACACCTAACAGGGACATTCCCTAGGTGTTATTTTGGGGGTGTGACAAACATAAACAGGGGATGTTGGTTGTTTGAATGTTTACACCAGTTTGTGTGTTTTATGGTCAAAATTTGTGTCGATTAAACATTATGGGTTGTTTTGTTTTGATTGTGGTTAAAAACCAAAGTGTCAAATGTTGGTTTGTTATGTAAATCAATCATTGGTTAATTGACAATCGACGAAACCCTCTTAATTTTGAAAACCCCCAAAATGACGAAACCCTAACTATGGACGAAAATCCCTTGGACGACGAAACCTAAGTTTCTTCAAACTGTACACGACAAAACCTCGCTGTGATGAAACCCCTTTAAAATGGAACAAGTTTCGTCGAAAGGATGTCGACGAAACGTCACTGGTAAACGGTCAATATTGACTTTATTTGACTAAGGATGTTTCGTCGTGTAGAAGGAAGTTTCGTCGAAGTGTTGAAGTTTCGTCGTTCCAACACTTAGAAATTTTTCAAGTTTGTGCCATTTCACAGAAGATGTGTAATCATATGTTAAATGTCCATTTGTCACTTGAACTTGCCATCACCTAACGAAAAGAGGGTTCACGAACTATCGCTGAATGTTTGGTTCATTTGCAGCCCTAACTTGAATGAAAACTGTTTCAATCCCGACCCACCCATGTTGCTAACTCGGGTAATAGTAATCACGAGATAGGCTATTTGACCTTCTGAACTCTTAGGGTCAATTCAACTAGTCTTCTTTTTAATCTACAAGCACGTTCCAAGTTTGAAGTACTGATCTTTGATGTAAGTTCATCTAGCAATAGATACGCTTCAATTTCTAATTCTGCATCCTGATGAAATTAAATAAGATTTATAACCTCTTAAACTGAAACAAATTTTACAAGATTATATGTTGGGATTGAACCCTATCAGAGGAACAGATAATGTAAAGCCAAAACTGGATCTAAGCAGTGGATCCAGAATAAGCAGACGTTTACAGTTGGTTCATGCAAATCTCTCCCCTTGAAAGTGGTTTCATATCTGCTGACCTCCTATCTGCTGATCATACTAAGTGCTGACCTACAACTGCTGCTTCATATCTACTGACCAATGTCAAAGACTGATGGAAGACCAAAGCTCTGTTGACTCAATCTACTGCCTTGGGTCAAGTACTGCTGATCCGGACAAGCACTGCTGGGTTCACAGCAGAGGAAGGATGCAGCAGCAGTTTAAGTGTCTTTTATGTAATGTAATGTAATAGCAGTAGTTTAGTACATCAGTGTTTATAGATCAGTAGTTAGAGTTTGTTAGGAGGTTAGATGTCACTTTCATGGTGACGTCAGCTAAGATGCTCAGTGGTTTGCAAGTGCCTATAAATAGTTCAGTACTTTGTACTGTTCTATCAGCTCTTTCACCACATCGTCTTCTTTGCACGAACAAACTACTGAGCTCTGGCTGAGGGGGAGTTTGCATTCTTACATCAATCATTGTAATCGTTGTTGAAACAAATTCAATCATTCGGTTCATTGTGAAAAGATGTTTGATTAAAAGTATTACTCCTGTTTGATTGTATGCAAAGTTTGTTTTCATCTTATTTCCGCTGCACAACTCTTTCATTTCCATCTTAATTACAAACGAAAATACAATCAAAAAGAAACTCAGATCCAACAATTGGTATCAGAGCTTGGACAGTCAAATTTGATTTAACAATCATTTTGACATAAATAGTTCAGCTCATAACAGTTGATACTGATCGTTTGTTCGTCCGTTGAAAAACAGAGCAAGGATTAATCACCATTAAAGTTGATTTCTCAGTGTCTGTAAAACAACAAGAATGACGTCACAATCTCAGGATGATAAAAACAACATCGGCTCACTTTTTAAACCACCTATGCTAAAAATAAATGAGTACAACATCTGGCAGAGGAGGATGGGTCACATCCTCGCTCAACAAAGCACAGGTTGTTGGAGGTCTGTCACCTTTGGTCCTCATGTTCCTTCAGTGCCAAGCGCTGAAGATGCTAAAAAGTTCGTTCCAAAACCAGTTGAAAATTACACCGAAACCGATTTTCAAAAGATCGAACTAGATGCTAAAGCGTTTAGCATCATAGCATCAGCGCTGCCCAATGAAATATATGCTGGACTGTTACACTGTAACAGTGCCAAAGAATTGTGGGACGCACTTAAGGAACAGTTTGGAGGTACTGAAGAAGTCATAGAAAACAATAGGGAAATCCTGAACCAACAGTATGAAACATTTTGTCATGTTAGAGGTGAATCACTGACTCAACAATTTGAGCGGTTTAGTTGTCTCATCAGTGAACTGAGGCTTGTTAATACTACCTTTACAAACTCGACTCAAAATAGCAGGTTCCTCAGGTCACTGCCCGAAAAATGGGACACTATAGCCTTTGTCACCAGAAATTAACCTGAGTTCAAGGATCTGACCTTGACCCAACTCCATGGTCGACTCCTGACCTACGAAAGGGAGTTGAACCAGAAAAGGAAGTTACAAGAGTCAGGAAAAGCCGTTGATGATTACACATTCGGTAATACTGCTCTTCTGGGTCAAGAAGAATCTGGGAGCAGTGGTAAGGACCAGGGTTATGATCACTTCATTGACATAACTGCTGGTGCAAATTTTAACAACCCTGATCCTCACTCTGCAAGTTATGCATTCACTGCAAACGAAAACCAGATGTCAGATAATTTAAGCTTTGAACTAAATGATTTGCAACATTTTGATCCCACTGATTTAGAGGAAATGGACATCCTGCACCAACTGGCTTTGCTAAGTGTTAGAACTAGCAAGTTCTACAAAAGAACAGGGAGAAAATTCCCAGGTTTGCATGGGAATCTAAGGGTTGGGTTGGATAAATCGAAAATCAAGTGCTACAAGTGTAATAGGTTGGGACATTTCGCTAGGGAATGTAGGAGTCAAAATACTGGTCCCATAATTACTCATCCTAGCTCAAATCCTAGACCTCAAAACCAAAACACTATGCACTATGCCCAATATGCCCCAGCAGCTCAAGTGAACACTGCTCACTATGCTGCTGCCCCTGTGCCAGTACATTATGTCCAAACTACTGTTCCACAAATCCAATATGTTCAAACCCCTGTTCCACAGGTACAAGTGCAACCTGTTGCACCTCAAACCACTGCTCCAGCAGCAGCACAACCAGATCAACAAAGTTTTTTCACTCAAGGGTTTGTTGACTGGAGCAATATGCCTGATGATCTTTGTGATGAAAATTTTGCACTCTATGCTTCTAATGATTCTTCACATGATGAGTTTTGTTTGATGGCACTAGAGTCAATACAGGAGGGGGTTGAAGCTGAGGAGGAACAGCAGTGCTTTGAAACAGTGGAAGAGGTGATTGAAGCAGTGGTTACTGCTGTGGCTGTTGAAGTACTGTTGGAAGAAAGTTCAGGAACTCTGATTGAACCAATGACAGATCCATGGTCCATAGAGGACAAAGAAGAAGAGAAAGAAGAAAAGGCTGGTGAAAAGAAGGTAAGAGCTGATGATGATGAAGATCATCAATGTGATTGTGCAATGATGGCAGCTGCCAAGGTATCTCCTCAAGTTCTTGAAAAACTGTGTTCAGACAATTGCATAATTGCTTTTGCTAACATCAAAGAGGTGAATGAAAACCTTCGGGATAAAATCTTAACTGATGAGGTCAAATTTGAAAGCTCTTTAAAAGAACTTAAAAACAAATTGACTAAAAAGGAAAAAGAAATCAGCTGTTTAAAAGAAGAGCAAAGTATAACCAAAACCCAACTTCAAACTATGGTAGAAAAATACCAAGTTTGCAAAAAGGAGTTGGAGTCTGCCCAGATTACTTGTGAAAGATGGGTGGAATCCTGCAAAGGATATGAGGTTATGCTTGAAAAACAGAGAAAAAGCAATGTGAAGTTTGGGGTTGGGTATAGAAAATATGATGATGAAAACACTGCTTTTGAAAACTCTGTTCAAACCACTGATGAAGCTACTGAGCTTATCCCCACAAACAAGAATGGCCAAGAAGTGAAAATCACTGACAAACTTGGTAACAAAATCACACTTAACAGACCAATGGGTTCCTCCACTTTCAAGGAGCTTGAAGATCATCAGTTTAAACCAAAATGGTCTGATGAGTGTGATATTCTTGAAAATTTCAAGCCAATGGACTTTACATCAATTGATGGTGCTAAAGCTCCAAAAGCTAAAGTCATACCTCTCAAAGATATCCCAGCAGTGGTTAAAACCTCTGCTGCAAAGGAATCTGAGAAGAGAAAGAAGAAAGAAAAAATTGATAACTTGTTTTGTGAATTCTGTGAGAAAAGGAATCATCTAACAAAAGACTGTTTCCACTTAAAAGCTTATGATCTAAACAAAACAAGTGTCATTGTTTCAGCAGAAAGCTGCATTGTCTGTGGGAAAACAAACCACAAAACTCAAGCATGTGTGTACCTCAGAAACTTTGATGTGAAAAAGAATGAGTACATTGCTAAAACATCCTTGAGTCCATCATCATCATCAACATCTGTCAAATTCACCAAGAAACAACCACTGTTTGTGCCAGTACAAACAGCTGTTACAAAACAGCTGAACCAAACATCTGTCAAAAGAGATGTTCAGGTTACTGATGCACCCCCTGCCAATCAGTTCAGAAAAGGCAGAGAAAAACAGTCTTACCAAAGGATTCCTCACGTTTATGAGGCCTACAAAAGGCCCTCTAAACCCAAAGTGAACAAGCATCCTTTTGGTTACCAGCAGATGATTGGTCAGGACCCACAACAGTGGTTAGAGAAACACTGTCCTAAAACAGTTCAAACCCCTGACCTAACCACTGTCCATCATCTTGCATCCATCCCAGACACTGTTGAGACCCCATCCAAAGCCTTGTTGGCTTTGGAGACCTTAATGAACTAATCTTTTTACTTCATGTGCAGGGAGCTTCTGCATGCTTTGATAGTCTTTGGTATGTAGATAGTGGAGGCTCCACGCACATGACAGGATGTAAAGCCCTCCTCAAAGACTTTAAAATCCATGGTGGGGGTGATATATCCTTTGGGAATAATAGTAAAGGGAAGGTTCTGGGGTCTGGTACAGTGCAATCTGGAAATGTAAAATTTGAAAATGTCAATCTAATAGACAATCTAAAATTCAACCTTCTGAGTGTATCCCAAATGAGTGACAAGGGATT
>JARYGA010040546.1:0-65788 GCA_030545235.1 Helianthus tuberosus
GAGCTAGGGGTGATTCCATTACTTAGGTGATCGTTACCAAAATTTTCTTTCAAAAGAGACTTCATCATACAACACAATCATATTTTACACCTAAATCGTTTATCACTCGTTAAAATCCCTACTTATGCGAAATTCAAAATTTATTATTTTATCAAACATATTCTTTATCTCATAATCTATTTCACGTAAATCATATACATGAAAATTCTTAATCATGCCTTAAAATGTTTTATCACCCGAATTCCAAAACCTTGCGAAATGCTACCTATCAACTTAATCAGTCCAATGGATCTCTTGCCCATGAACTACTTATTTAACCTAATCACTAAAACGCGCTCACGTTATACCATCATACTAAAGACTTTCATTCTCAGTCGTAAATCAAACCAACTTTCTCATATATTGATAAGATCTTATCGATATTATCAAATCATCTTTACCAGAAACTCTTTTCAAAATCAACAAATCATTTTGTTAAAACTCTTTTCAATGATCACCAAGTCCGTTTTGTTAAATTCCTTTTCTAAGGATCAACGTTTTCATAAGAACCTCCAAAATTCAAAATTCCTTGTTTTGACGCAAATGAAACAAACCCATTATATTCGAAAACTTTTTCTACACCGCTTAATTCATCATTCAAATTTCAAAACGCGTGGGCAAGAAGACTTCATGGGGACCGACAATCTTCAACTTACGTAAACTTTTTTTTAAACAAAAGTAGCATTTCCATTCATTACCAAATACGTTATGCATAACCAATGAGTACTTTATGTTCTTTACATTTACAAACTATATTCTACCTCCCAAATCAAACTCGATCTATTTTGATTCAATAAACTCAATATTTCGCTTACACAACTATACATGTATATCATCATACACGTTTTAATCGATACCTCGCGACGAAATCGCTTATATCATTCATTTTACATATTCAAAATTTCTCGAGCGTTTTATATGTCCAAATTCGTTATGCTCCAATGTACACTACATACGTAACTTTTATTATTCGTACCTACACTTATACTCATACATTTTATGCTTATACTTATACTCATACTACCCGTACGTTTCATGTCTATACTCATACTTACGTGAATGTTCATACTTAAACTTATATTTATGCTCATACTTTCCTTCATACTCAAGATTTATTACATTTGTACCCGTACGCGAGTGGAATCAGAGGGATTCGCATACGTGGGTCCCATACATGCTTATATATTACATCCGTACCCGTACGCGAGCGGAATCTGAGGGATTCGCTTACGTGGGTCCCATACATGCTTAAACATAAACATGCTTATACGCCACATTTGTATACGTACTCATTCTTATTTTTATTTTCAAATACACTAACTCATACGCAATTAGTACAAGCTATGTGGATCATACGATGGTCAATATAATCGCGGGTGCACACGCGATTATAGTGATGGGTGTATGAAAATCATAGAGTGTATTATTGTGTATGGTGAGACACGGAACGTAACACGCCACCGAGTAACGAGACGGACGTAACATGGTCAAAACATGGTGGATACGCCGCTGCTACTTCCTATATATAAGTGTTTTCATCATGTTACCAAACCTTCGTAAAACGTGTCGTGAGAAATTTGGTGTTTTGCAGACCTACTTAGACCTAATACGTAAACTTTAACAACTCACAAACGCATTGCTAAGCACGCGATATCCGATTATTCATGATGAGACTTCATTCCCAACACATTGCTTTCGTTCATCCAATACACTTACCCTTCTCATACTTGCATTCGTTTATTAGATCAATCATTCCCTCCCCTACCTCCGTTATTCCCCGTTATCCGTTGTCCTTCATACAAACCTCGTTACGAACGAATCTGTTTACACGTGCGAAGTCTAAATGTACTTTCTTGGTCAAAACAAGTTATGTGTTCCATTGAGGGAGTACCTCAAAACATGACACGAAATGATATAATTGCGTTTATTTCGGTCGAAAGTGTTGAAGATAATAACACTTTGGAATTTGATGTTTAGATGTCATTGGTGTATCCGTTATTATATATGTTCGCTTTTATTTTATTTAAAATGGTGGACTTCCGTTTGGGTTTATTTTACATAAACAAATGGATTAAAATATAATAAAAGATAAATATTTATTTTGGACTACTAATAATTTGTCAAAAGGATACACATTTTGAAACAAAGTGTAAAAAGTAATTTACACAAACACAACGAGCGGGTTGTGATCACGACTTATGCAATAAGTCACAAATCAAACATCAAATGCATAACGGCCTTGTAAGAAACGTGCTGAATGGTTTGAGATGAGATGCACGAAAATGAGATATGTCATCTAATGTTGAGAGCATCAACATGGAAATGCACATGTAAGTTTTCAAAGAATATAACATATGAAAGAAATATATGTTATTATTGTAAATGATTTTAATAAATTTAGAAAATTTATTAATAGAAATTTACAATAGTGATGGACTTGTAGATGCTTCTACCACCATCAATGTTGTTTAAACTATGTGGAGGTTTGGTCCCCAATTTAGGAGAGTATCCCAATACAAGGTATTAACGAAACAACAACGTACATGTATATATCACTATAGGCATACGTGAATGTCTTGATTTTATACAAAGATCGTTCATCAAAGTGATTTGGATTAAGACTTATGTTTAAGTCCTTAGAAAGTCAATGGTGAAGCCTTGAAGATAAAAGGCAAACGAGTTACGATCCTAATGGATGGAGTTAACTATGGTTTTGAGGCCTTCCTAAAATCGATGGTTTTGGAATGGTGAAATAAAATTTCATTATTGTGTTTAAACTAAGAAAAGAATGTCTGGAAGAGATGGTGCGTTATCTCTTAAGGCTGTGAAGAATTAGAATGATGCATCTTCTGTTCACATGCTAGAGTATTGTAGTCTAAAGCATGCTAGACTAATACTTGTTAATTTTATGCTCGATGGAGATTAAATTAACTTTAAACATTCAAAATATGTGTTGACATAATAAAGAATTTTTTGCTAAAACAAAACTATAAATAACTTCATTTTAGTCCAAAGGGATAACTTGGGAGAACCGAATAAATAGATCATTGATAATGATTCTATCCGGTTTCATATGTGAAGAACTCATAAAGCTCAGAAGCTCTTATGAGCAATACTAATATGAGTAGAGTATTATAATTGGATGACCATATTGACAAAAAGATATGGATAATTTTATCCTATCACGCGGGTCTAAAAAGTCATCAAGAGCAATATTACTCAATCTTAATTAAAATGCAAGCAATGTAGGGGGAGGAACCATTTAAGAAACAAACCCTTTAGGGTATGTAGAAATGGTAGTTGAAAAGTTTTCTCAAATTCGAAATGAAAGGGAGAACCTTTCATCATCCCTTTTGGATGTTATCCAGTTACACTTAAATGTGGGGGTGACTTGCATTTGAATATGGAAGGTTTGCCAATAAGGATTTTAGCAATCCTAATATATATTGCAAACATATGACCATCTGGAGTACACAATGGTTAGATGGAGTCAACCGAGTAGATTGGACTCGAATGCCAATTGGTTAGATTCAAAATCTAGTAAGATGTCGATTATGACATACCAAAGGCATGATGGAAACGTGTCTAGCTATGAATTGAGTTTCATGTCATTCTAAAGACAAGGTACATAACTAGATCTAAGTTGAGATCACGAGTTATAAGTCTTATGAATCGACTAAAAGGTAAAATTGACTAGTAAGTCAAGAACACGTTAGGACAACTTATCCAAACTGGAAATTATTGTTGTTGACTTAGCGAAGTCAACAAATAATTTTGGTTCCAACAACCAGTGGGTTGATAAGAGATCAAGTTGTAGAATGAGACTAAAGCCCATGGAAAAGGGACATGAGGGAAACCTAACCTAGTTGACTAGAGATCCCAAGATCTAGGTTCAATAGGACAACTTAATCATGAACCGAAGGGTAGTCACTATGGGGGCATAGCTAATATATATGTTTATGTATAAGCTAGTGTATGTGTTTATATATTCCCCTAAAACTATAAAATGGTGTTTAAATATGTCCTAGTCCATTCCTATAATATTCAGTGACATTGTTGTGAGGCTAAGCATAATATATGGCTAATTGATTTGTGGAAATCACAGTAAGCCATAATGATTTTAATGATTTAAAGGGAAATCACCTATGTTGGAGATGTAACGCCCTGCGTCCCTGATCTTTTAGCTTTTGTCAATTTTCGTCCCTATACTATGTTATGCTTGATACTTTTGACGCCTGTGAAACTTTATGCTATGAAACTTGAATCTTGTTGATACTTGATACTTAATGCTATGGTACTTGACTCTTAATACTAGATTCTTGATACTTAAATCTCGATTCTTGATACTTAATACCATGATTCTTGGCACTTAATTCTAGATACTTGATTCTTGATTCTTAACTCTAGACACTTGATTCTTAATACTATGAGACTAGATTATTTATGTTTGATTCTAGATACTTGATACTTGGAAGCTAGATTCTTGATTTTTGATACTTGATACTTTGGTGCTTGACTCTTGAGACTCGTGAAACTTGAGACTTGGTTGAACGAGAGACTGGAGACTTGTCACTGGCGGAAACTATGAAACTTGGAAACTCTTGTGCTAATGATGTAATTTAGCTATGTGATTCTATTACACAATAATACGCAATGCAATGTTTAATCTAACTCACAAAACGAATCAAAGACAAAAATGGAAAAAGGATGGGATTGACCGAATGGCAGTCCGAACGGATAACCATCCGATCGGAGGGCCACTCAATCGAAGTGTCATCCGATCCAAATTCCACACCACCTTAACTCCCCCTTGCACTATAAATAGGACCTGTCACATCATTCTTCATTGATGTGACAGCCTCCTTCGATCTAGACGTACCCACTCTCATTCTTAGGCACTTTTCTTTGATTCTAGGCCGATTCTTGTAAGTTTTTCAACCTAAATCTTGTACATCTTCAATCTATGCACACTTCTACACATGATTCTTCATCAAAATCATACTTTTCACCGTGAAATCTCTAAGATTCGAGCTCTTGAAGGTGATGTCATCATGGCGGTTTGTACAACCGACAATGTGATGTCATTTCTGTCAAGTGCTAGCTCAGATTTAAGAGATTTCCATGTGATTTACATCAAATGTTTACTAAAATCTAAGTTTTCGCAACTAACATCATACTTTTCTTCAAACTCTCTCAAACCCTTACTGAAATGGTGGAATCCAGACCTAAACGGGCTGTAGACTTGATAATTAGTCTGGAGTCGGCTTGGAAATGGATTATCACTAGAGAAGATGACCGGAATACGGATTCAGATATGAACACCGACAAGAACAGAACCTGGTCGGACGGGGTGATACCCATCTGATCAGACAAACTGAGCCTTGATGTGTCTTCTGTTGTCTCAATACGTACCGTGTCGTCACCGTTAAACTTGAAAATTAGAAACTTTACGAGGTTGCAAAAAGGAACAAGGTCATTGCAGTCGAATGGCGATCCGATCAGACTGCCGTCCGATCGAACAGTCGTCCGATCGAGTGGCATATGCCTTACAACCTTCAGCACTTTAACTATTTTGAATTAGAACCTCAAACTTTGAATCTTTCTCTCAAACAGTCATCCGACCGAACGGCCGCCCGACCGGATGATCGTCCGCTCGAACGACTTAGATTTATACTACAACGAAAACTTCAAAAGTTCAACCATTTTGGAAAACACCCCTTGTGGATCGAAAGACCATTCAATAGAATGGCCATCCGTCCGGATGACCATCCGATCGGATGGCGATCCGGCTGAATCAAGATAAGTCATCCGACCGGATGACCATTCGTCTAGATGGCCATCCGATCAGAAGAACAATCTAACACTTTGCACGGTTCTCGTTATTCTGCTCGACGCTTATCTGTAAATTCTAATCAGGCTAATCTCAGAGCTCCCTTTGATCCAATCAATAGGTGTCAATACTTAGCACCCACTATGAGTATACTCGATCCCTTTTTGTTTTAAACTTTGGGATGCAACATGTATTCTATGAAACTTGAAACTTGATACTTTTGAATCTAAAAACTCTATCCTATGTGTATGTGAAACTTGTGATTCTTGATTCTTTATGCTATATGAACGTTTAATCCTTGTGTGTAGTTCCGCCTAAATAATAGTAGCGCTATAGGAAGATGCACCTCCCCATTATTCTCGGGAGTATTGTTAGGAGGATTCTAGTTTTTCTTGAGTCTTGGGAAAACACCTAAAGCATCGGGACACTTGGGCTATCACTTGGACTGCGAACCCTAGCATAGCTGAAACTATTTTTATCATTTACATAATGGATATGAGTCTTTTTAATCTACTATGCTATGTACTCAAACTTGTATACTCGCCAGTACGTTTTTGTACTGTCATTATTTTAATACATGTTGCAGGCTGACAGGATTCTAGGATTCATGAAACTTGCTAGGATGCTGCTTAGAAACACATCGTAGCTAAACTAGAAACTTTGAAACTATTTTGATGATGATTTGTAATTGATGTTTTGTGGTTGATACTTTAGACAATTATTGTGCAATGAATTTAATCTATATTGAAATACCTAGTGTTACGGAATCTCATGAGCAATCTGACCGCTTAGTGCTGCACCCCGATGTTTTCGCCATCGGTTGGGGTGTGACAGATTGGTATCAGAGCCATAACTATAGGGAATTAGGATAGGTAGGAATACTTGCCCTAGTCTATAGTTCTAGGAATATTGACTCTTATCTGATGTATAAGACTTATGCATTCTGCCGTATCTGCTTCATAGCAGCACACTTTCCTGCTAAACTTACATGCCTTTTCTAAGGCTGACACAATATACACTTGGATACTTTAAAAACGCTGCTAATCAGTGTTTGTGTTTTGCACGAAATTTTCCCTCAAGTCAGGAGTGACATCCGAACCTTGATGGGAAATTTCCTTATTATATTCTGGTAGGTCTTATCCTTTGATGAGTACTAACGATATTAGGGTACGATGTTGTCAAGATAGAGGTGAAACTCATACCTTGATAACTAGTCCCACTCTTTGATTTACTATTATGTCTCGCCAAAGTCTCGGAATTCCCAATCAATTAGGAACGTGAAATGACCAAAAGGACGAATATCGTAGACCTAACATCGATGACGTATTTGTCTAAGTAAGTCGAGAAGCCTTGCCTCAATCCAAAAGGGGTTTGAATCACTTTGGTTAGTCACCGTTTCTCTACCCAGGAAAATCCTATGTTTTATGAGCCTATGTTTTATGTTATCTCGATTTTTATGTGTGGTTTTAAGCTTGATTCTTCGTTTATTTTGTGGCTTATCACACAAATCGCACGTATGTCCGCAACATAAAACTCTAATCATAATCTCTCAGGATCAAACTAAATTTACGAAGCTTTATTCATCATGCTAATCTATGTGGGAAATCTTTATCGACTATGATACTACCTGAAGCTATCTAATGAATCTATGTGTTATTGTGGTTGTGAAACACTAAACGTAACATGGCATAGAAATACGAGACAGAAGTGACATGATTGAATCATGGTGGATACGTGTAAGGACCTTCAAAAATGTCCCAAAACGACCCGTAAGTGAAAAACCCGGACCCCTGATACCCTAATCCATAACAAAAATAAGAAAAAAACAAATTTTTATGGTTTCACGCGGGCCGCGTAAACCTTAAGGTAAGGTTACGCGAGTCGCGACAACTCATCAAGTCTCCGGATCAGCTTAACAGGCCACGTGTCACACACGTGGCAGCCCTAGGTAAAACACGCTAGCCCTAATCTACGAATAGGTGACCCTCGCGGGCCGCGTAAGATCAAGAAGGAGGCTTACGCGGGCCGCGTAAACCTCAAATTTCAGCTATAAATAGATTTGGCCATGAGCAGTTCACTGGTGTTGAAAACAATTCTCAAAAAACGAAGTTATACTGCTCAAATTTGAAATTTAAAGTATCAAGGTGCTGCTACGATACAGGGTATTAACTCGATCGTTGCTACGATTCAATGTCCGATCGATTGAAACTATCTGATGGATGTTTAAGTGCTGCCCAAAGTAGGGCTATACTTTGTCATTCGTCGTGAATTCGATGGATGTTTAAGCATTGCACTTTGTCATTCGTTGTGAGGGTTTTAATCTCGTGAGTTATCGTAAATGTTGTATTAGTTACTGACCTAGTTCGTGTGCATTGTTATTTAAATTAGGTTACAAGGCTAATCAGTAGGCTAAACTATGCCCGTTAAATCTGCAATGTGAGTCATTCTCTTTTTATCAATAATGTTTTACAATACTCCAATCATTTTCAAAAGTTATAATTACAGGGATTAAGTCATGGTTATCTTGAATCACTGGCTAGTGGGGTATTGTGCACATTATTAAATTTCTCACAGATAGGCTAATAAATCCTAACAGTGATAATCATCACTACTTGGGTGAAAGGATCCATTAGTGGTATGACCATCGTCACCAGGAGGTGACACAGCGCCGGATAAAAATAAGATAGAAGCCATTGTAATCGCTCTTATGTTGTAATTTATAACTATGTGTCATTTTATGTAAACTGAATGACTCGCCAGTATTTCCCCGCTGATAAAATATTTTTCAAACATGTTTCAGGCGACCTGCTGTGATTCAAGGAAAATGTGCTAAGGAGCACTAACAAGCTTGAAGTGGTGGCTCAGTTAAAATAAATAAACATGTTTTGTAAACCAGGGAATTTCCTCGTGAAATTCCTCTATTGTAAATTACGGGGTTGATCCCGAATTATGAAATAAAATAATCGGCCGTTTTCAAGCTTTAAACGATCCTATTAAATCTTCCGCTGTCAACTCAGTTAACTAATACCACGGGTTTCTGTCCCGCGGCTCCTGGACAGGGTAAAACCGGGACGGGGGCCGTGACAGAAAAAGGTGGTATCAGAGCCACTGATTTAAGCTAATTAAGTATTTGGAAATACTTAATTTTCCTGATTACCATCCTCTGATTATTTGACTATTTGTTAGTTACATTATGGGTAAGCAAAGAATTTCGGACATCTATCGTCAATTAGATAGTTCACCAAAAGACAAGGGAACTTCATTTCAATCAAATTCCTCATGATACTCAGCAGATACTGGGGTAGGAATATTTGTTCGTAAAGCACAGTTTGAGAAACCACTTACCCCTAATAAAAGAAGTTGGATTATTAAGAAAAGTTAAGAGAAAATAAAGAAGTCACAACCAAAGGGAGTGATGATTAATAAAGAAACTCAGGAAATAGGCACTAAACCACCATGGGAAAATGAATTAGATGAACAATGGGCAAATCTTTATATGTTAGCCACTACAGCAGTAAATGTTAACTTATAGTTGAATCGCCAAACCAATACCAGCACCTATGTCACCTACAAACCAGAATAAACACATGTTGAGATTAATACTTAATTTTTTCTGATTGCTACTCTGTGAAAATTTAATTTATAAAAATTTAACTTCGAATTTTGTGTGTGTTTCTTCATATATGCTAAACAGCATGAATGAGTTGTCTGAAGCTCTTCAGAATCTCAATCTCTATTATGTGAATGTGGAAGTTTCCAGAGACTTTACCGGTTATTTGACCGACGTTAATGTACCTATGGAATTTCAAGCACAACCTCTAGAGAAACCCAGGCCAAAGAAAAGAAGAAGACTTGTAGGCTGGAGGCGTGTGCGCAGGAGGAAACCAGCGACACGGAAAGTTATCAAGACTGAGAATTCCAAAGAAAAAGGCAAGGGAATAGAGATTAGATAAAGTTCCAAACAAGACCAGGAAATGCCATCTTGGGAAGAGCTGGATAATAAACTGGCACTTAGTGACCTCATCGGACCTGCTGATGCAAACCTCTTTAATTACCCAGCGGAAGCACGACTTCCAGTGGATCTAGAGCCTGATATCCCAGATCCTATTATCCACTCCCAACCTCTACCAGCAGAGCAAGAAGAGTGGTGGACCACCGACTGGAAGTTTCAGAATCTCCTCAATAACCCTAATACCTTTTTCCCCCAATTTGACCTGGAGCCTCCACTACACCCACCTATGAGCTCATAAAACTTGGCAGAATTTCGCCACTATGGCGAGGAACTAGTGGACGCTGGAAATAGAATCCGGGAAGTAAGGGAAAGGATATCTTTGAAGTACGACGAAAGGGAACGTCGTTTCTGAAATACCAGCTGATTGTGGTTGTATGGTGGTGGGAATATGTGTTTAATAATAATAATAATAATAATAATAATAATAATAATAATAATATAATCATAAAAATATAATTATGTGAAATAACCTAAAAATAAAACTTTTGTAAGATAACGGGTGTGTACGGGCGCATATTATAATCATGGTTGCAAAAATCGCGACTAGCCGGCGATTAATCGCTGACTAGTCGCTAGTCGCCCATCAACTGAGTAATTTTCAGCTAATCAGTAAAAAAATTGCTAGTCGGCCCTAATCGGCCCTAGTCGGCCCTAATCGCGACTAGTCGGTCGAGAAAAATCGGAAAAAATCGGGAAAAAACAAAAAAATCGGAAAAAAACACATATTCCGGCCAAAACCTCCCAGATTCCGGTCAAAACTTGTCCACTTAAAAAATTACGTATAAAAATATATGTATATATGTACAAAAACTTAAAATTATACATAAAAAGTCCGATCCGATTAATCCCGATTAATCCCGAGTAGTCGCTAGTCCCTACCTAACCGACCCGCTAGCGACTAGCGAGTTCTCCAACCTTGATTATAATATATAAAAATGGAAGTCGAAAAAACGACAATTTTGGCTATACGTGTTGGTGTGATTATGTGCGATTGTTTTGTTATGTTTGATTGTTAATTATTTTCTGCTAATCACTTATCTATATATTAATTACCTGATGGAACACGCTGGTAATGAACCCGTTAACGAAGTTAACCAATCTGAACAAAATCATGAAGATCAATTTCTGAATAGGCAAGATATCGAGAATATCGTTGCTCAGGGAATAGCCAATGCTATTCCAGCAATCCTTGCTGCTGCCCGAAATCCAGTTGAACCTCAACAAATTATTCCTAGCAAACGTACACACGGCGACAATTTCAGTAATAGTGTAAACGGAGGCGGCAACCATACTAATAACGACAACGATGGGATGCAAGCCCCACTCCTTAAGAAAATGAAAGCTGCAACGTGATGTCTGTCGTTATGGACATGCAAAAACCGAAATAAACTAGTAGCTAGAGTAAGTCGGATATCGAACCAGAGGAGGATTGTGGAAAGTGTGTAATGTTAAGTATTTATTAACAACTATAAAAAAAATAAACTGATGATTGTTTGATTTGTGGATTAACTAAAAATTACAAACTAAATGTGAGATTTAAATCAATAGAAAGAACAATGGTTCCTCCAGATTTCAGGTTTTATAGCTAGATTCAATTATGTGTTTAATCGAAACACTCACATAGACATAAGTGTTTAACCTAATTCATCAATTGTGATAACCAACGACTAAGTACTCCGGTCAATACATAACGGGAGGTTATCGAATGATTATCAATTACAATTACAAACCCTAACCCCATGTCAAATATATCCCAATTACTAGAACTCTCGGGAACTGAATGCTTAGAAATTAAGGTTTAAATAAATGCAATTGTCTACAATCAATAAATCAAATCAAAGGTGAAAAGCATCGAATGCTTAGATCACCGAGTTAAACGATTGTCACAAACACATAAAATTATCCAACTTACAAAAACTCTCAATCCGGAGGAAACCATAAAACGACTAGCCGTTCATCGCGAAAGATTGATCGTCAAAGGCTCAAATCACGGTTGAAACCCTGTGAGGTATAGCCGACTCCCTTCCTCCTTGTCTGTCGTCCAAGATATGTATGTATATCTCCTAACCCAAAGTTAGCTAGCCCAGTCACGAATAATCATAATGATGTCGGCCCACTATTGTTTTGTTATTCCAAAGCTTGCGGCCCAATTGATGTTGTCAGCCCACCTTTTATTTCTTGCATGTGCCATCAAAATACCCCCTCTAATATTCTGATAGATGAAAAAGGAAATACTCCATTCACTCGTGACTTCTGATTATTGATGATGATTATGTTGTTGAAAGAAAATAATAAATATCCCTCAAACACATCCACCAAAGTCTGCCTCCAAGTCCCTTAGTCACGTGTGCTTCTTTTGTCTCAATGTTTGTGAGGTTTATATCTCCTTGCATGCCGTCAAGATGATGATAAATTGATGTGATGTTTTGTATAATGTTGACTTCTTTTGTTTGCCTCCCCGATGCTGCGTACAACACTCCCAAGTGGCCTCCTGCTGTGATGATCCTTTTCAATTATCAAAGTTAACACCCTCAAAAACATATGTGCATATCTCGGCCCAAAGAACAACACTGATGATGCATGATGATGTCTTATGATGGGCCCCCCACGTGATGCCTTTAGAGTTTTAAAACCCAATCAATCTTTTCAAAAATAAATCACATGTGTGCTGATATCCTTCAACCGTAGCCTACGGTATATTGACAGTAGGTTACGGTTCCAACTTGCTGGAATACTTGTATTTTCCACTGTAGGTTACGTTTTAGACCCGTAAGTTACGCTCTAGACCTGCTGAATGCCTTTTTATTTACCATCTTTCAACCGTACGCTACGGTTCGAAGACCGTAGCTTACGGCGCGAACATTGATTCCATCAACTCTCAACTAACGAGTCA
Organism: Helianthus tuberosus; assembly: GCA_030545235.1. NCBI lineage: Eukaryota > Viridiplantae > Streptophyta > Magnoliopsida > Asterales > Asteraceae > Helianthus > Helianthus tuberosus. The sequence goes on from JARYGA010040546.1 coordinate 12,775, forward strand.
ACGGCCCCTTGACTTCAAGCTCTTCCGTTGCTTATATTCCCCGAGTTATATTTTTGCCCGAACAAGTCCCGAACAATTTCTTTCACTATGTTTAGCATCCTCGCTTGATCCGTTTCATCATTAAGCATCCTAACTTCACTGGATTTAGACGATTAACCTGTAAACCCACACAACCTCGTAGTTACCATATTCAAAGTATATAATCAAGTAAACGGCAATAAATCACACAAGATAAGCACGTCAACACTCGGGTTTCACACCCTCCATCACAACGCCTGGTTGCACTTACAAGGAGTATCTTGCCTGTAAACCGGTTGAATTTGTAGGCAACGAAGGGGCGACTGCTGCACTGCATTGGTTAGAGAAAACCGAGGCGGTGAATAAAATAAGTAAATGTGCCGAGGAAGACAAGGTCATGTACGCGTCGCATCTTTTTAAAGAAGGGGCGCTAGAATGGTGGAATACGGTACTTCAAGCCAAGGGAAGTGATGTAGCCTATGCCATGAGTTAGGAAGAATTTAAGCGACTGGTGGAACGAAAATTCTGTCCCGAATACGAGAAAGAACAAATGACGAATAAATTTCTGAACCACCGGATGGTGGATGTTGATTGTCGAGGGTATACTTCGACATTCTTTGAGTATGCTAGAGTTGTACCTACCCTGGCTTCGCCAGAGCCGGTGCTTATTTCCCGCTATATTTGGGGATTGATTGGCGAAATCCATGATATCGTTAAAGCTGCGAGACCTCGCACTATTGACGATGTTGTGGATTTAGCAAACACCCTAACTGACGGGCTGGTACGCACAAGAGAAGAAAATCGGAAAAAGGAAGTGGCTCAAAAGATTACCCAGGGATTCCGTGTGGGTAACCGTAGCAATTTCAAGAAAAAGGGAATTGGGAAATTTTCCACTGTTCCATTTTGCAATACCTGTAAAAGAAAGCATTTTGGTAGATGCAAGGGGTATTGCAATTTCTACAAAATTCCAGGACATCAAGAAGAAGATTGCAGGAGGAAGAAATCCACAATCTGCTACAACTGTGGAGAAGCTGGACATTTCAGGCCAGACTGCCCGAAATTGGTCAAACCAGCTGACAACAAAGCAAAACCTGCAGAAGGAACTACCAAGAAAAACGCAAGAGCCTTCCAGTTGACTACTCAGGAAGCAGAACTAATCCCTGACGTGATAATTGGTACGTTCCTAGTTCACGACGTTTATGCAAAAGTATTATTTGACTCTGGTGCAAACCAAAGTTTTATAAATACTTCATTCTGCCAAGCTCTTAACTTACCCTTAACCAACCTTAGGCAGGTTTTTACAGTCAAAACGGCAGATGGGAATTTTGTTAAAATAAATAAGGTTGTGCGAGAAGGAAAGATAGAACTCTTAGGTCATAAGTTTTCTGCAAACCTGTTACCTATGAATTTAGCCGGATTCGATATAGTGTTAGGAATGGATTGGTTAGTAGCCAACCATGCTCGAATTCTCTGTGATAAAAATTCCATAGAAATTCGTACACCCACAGGAGAATTAGTGGTGATTACGGGAGATAAGCCACGAAAGCCACTGGAATTCATTTCAGTGATGAAGTTGGCCAGTTATTCAAGAAAACAAGAAATAGTGTATATGGTTTCGGTAATCATTAACACGAATGGTAAGGAACTTAAAGAAATTCCTATAGTAGCAGAATACCCAGATGCATTCCCAGAAGAACTACCAGGATTACCACCCAATAGGGAAGTCGAATTTAGAATTCATCTAATTCCTGGAACTACACCGATAGCCAAGGCACCTTATCAGTTAGCACCCACTGAAATGCTAGAATTGAAAAAGCAGTTAGATGAATTATTAAGCAAAGGATTTATACAACCTAGTTCATCCCCGTGGAGAGCTCCAGTGTTGTTTGTGAAAAAGAAAGATGGTTCGATGCGAATGTGTATCGATTATAGGGAATTGAATAAGGTTACAATTAAGAACCGATACCCATTACCTAGGATTGAAGATCTTTTTGATCAACTTCAAGGAGCTAGATACTTTTCTAAAATAGATTTACGCTCCGGATACCATCAGTTAAAGGTACAAGAAGAAGACATACCTAAAACTGCTTTCAGAACTAGGTATGGCCATTACGAGTTTACAGTCATGCCCTTTGGGTTAACAAATGCTCCTGCAGCATTTATGGACATGATGAATAGAATCTGTAAACCGTATTTGGATAAATTTGTAATTGTCTTCATCGACGATATACTTATTTATTCAAAAAGTCAAGACAAGCATTGTCAGCACCTGCATGCACTCTTAACTTTGTTAAGAAAGGAGAAGCTTTACGCCAAATTCTCGAAGTGTGAATTTTGGCTACAGGAGGTACAATTTTTAGGACACATGGTGAATCACGAAGGCATTCACGTAGATCCCTCCAAAATAGAAGCGATAACTAAATGGAAGGTCCCGCAATCAGCTATGGAAGTTAGAAGTTTTATAGGTTTAGCCGGATACTATAGACGATTCATTAAGGATTTTTCCAAAATAGTTGTGTCATTAACTAAGTTAACATGTAAAGCAATTAAGTTTAAATGGGGACCTAGACATGAGGAAGCTTTTAAGATCTTAAACCAAAAATTAACAAACGCTCCAATTCTAGCCTTACCAGAAGGAACAAAAGATTTTGAAGTTTACTGCGATGCTTCTAAGTTAGGATTGGGATGTGTGCTAATGCAACGCAAGAAGGTAATTGCGTATGCCTCAAGACTAGTAATAGCCTATAATGAGGTTAAAAACTACTAAATAATATGTTGAAGAAAGTTGAGGGACCTTAGTTGTTAAATGTGTAACTAAAATAGATAAAAAAATAATAAACCAAACACCCCATTTTTGAGGAGTGCTGGTCGAGCAAGAAGAAGCAGGGGGCGACACCCCCATATTCAAAACCCTAAACTTCCTAAAATCTGTAAATTGAAGTCTCAATTCAAGTCGAAATTGGAATTTGAACCTAGAATTGTGATCCTCATTGCAAGAGGATTCTAAGGTATGTAAAATTTAATGAAATCTCTTTACTTGAAATTCTCATGATTTTGGAAAATCTGAAGATTTATGTTGCATGTGTGTTATGTGGTTAGATTAGAATTGATATGATGATTAAAAGTAAAACCTAGCCAATTTTATGTGAAATCATGACCAAATTCAGGAAATTTCCATGAACCCTTGCAGGTGGGTTGTGGGTTTTACATGATGATGATGAACACTAGGGTTTAGATGATTATCCTAGTGTAAATTGATTATAGAAAAGTGATTTCAGAAAGGTATGATGATTAAAATGCTATATGAGGGCTTAATTGATGTTAAGTTAACTAGCTAGCAAACTATGAACTTAAATGCAAATGATGTAGAAATTCTGCCCTCATAGTGTTTGTAGAAATCCCTCAAAGAAGGCTTAAGAAATAGAAATTTAAAGCCTTAACGCATAATTATGATGTTTCGGTATAATATGCGAAGTGAGGTCTAAAGAGAGTTCTAAACATGTCTTGAATTGAACTCTATAGGACAAGATACTGGAACGTCGAGTGGACAAGCTGGTGGTGATTCGCGGTTGAAGGGCGTGCGCTAAGGTATGTAACTTGACCCGTTACATTTATTAGATTTGATGATTCTAGTGCGTAATTGAATCTTGGAATAAGAGTTGTTTGAATTATGCGATGAAGTCGTTATATTGATTGATTGATTAAATTCGGTTGGTACTCATTGGTAGTCGTCATAGAGGAGGATTCCTTAGACGAGCCAAACGGGTCAAATAATCAAGTAAAACATGATTAAGACTCCGGAATAGGATGGATTGTTCTTTGACATTGCTTAATATATAACATGTTTGAATTACTAGAATTTGATGTAGTGGTTTGTTAGAAAAGTAAATTCCAAGAGTTGGGTTTGAGGGAAATGAACAAAACAAACAAGACATGAAATTTCCAGGTATTACCGTAAATTACGGTACTACCGTAATTTACGGTAAAGATCATATATGTTACGGTGTGGATCTCCTGGTTTACGGTGACCAAACATTTCCAGGACTCACCGTAAATTACGGTGATACCGTAATTTACGGTGGATCCAGAATAGCTTTTATATTTTTGTTATTTTCAATGTGATGTTAAACCTTGGGATTATATTATATAACAACGTCAAAACTAATGTTTTAACGGTTTTGATTTTAGGTAAATTGGTGGATCTTACGGGTGGCGATCAAGTGATTAAATAAAGAACCGAACACTCCATTTTGAAGCTTCCGCAATGTGTTAGATCTTTTGTAGTCTTTGTGTATGGGTTGTAAACACATGTTAAACAATTTTTGAAATGTTTTAACTTAGTCATTAGTTGACTAAGGTTTTTGTTACTTATGAACTTCGTTAATGAAAGTCATGTACTTAAACTATATATATTTTGTTAAAAATCATGGGTAAAAATTAGGGTGTTACAAGTTGGTAATCAGACCTCAAGGTTGTCAATAAGTGTTCGGTTCAAGCTTGATCGATCGTCCGGTAAGAGTTAACTTATTTGTTAATAAATTATGTACTACGTAAAGAATGAGAAATGAACAATATGCATGAAAAGAGTGTGTAAGCTCACTCAAAAACAAGAAATGCATGAAACAAGAATGATTAAATCAAGTTACGAACTTGATTGAATTGAAACAAGAATGATTAAATCAAGTTACAAACTTGATTGAATTGAAACAAGAATGATTAAATCAAGTTACGAACTTGATTGAATTGAAACAAGAATGATTAAATCAAGTTACGAACTTGATTGAATTGAAACAAGAGTGATTGAATCAAGTTATGAACTTGATTAAATCAAAACAAGTAAAGCATGTGTTATAAATGGAATGTTTAACAATCTATGTAAACATTTCAGAAATAGAGATGGTTGAGGGAGGTAATGATAATGCGGTGCCAAGAGTCACCAAACAAATGAAGGAAGTGATTGCCGAAGAGGTTGGAAAGGCGATCGAAAACAGTTTCTCGGGCTTTATTGATAAAATTCAAAACACAGTTTTATCAATAGTAGAAGAGAGAATCAGGAAATTGGAAGATGATTCCAATTCAGCAAAGGAAAAGCATGGTGGATGAAAGCCTTGTTCATACAAGGAATTCATGGCCTGTAAACCCCCAGTATATAATGGGGAGGTTGATCCAATTGTGTGCCAACAATGGCTAAGTGATATTGAAGGAGTATTCGAGAGAACTCATTGTGATGAAAATGACTACGTAGCTTATGGTACGGGTCAATTAAGAGGTCAAGCGAAAGACTGGTGGGATAACAAAAAGAAGGAGATTGGAAGTGAAGCGGCGAAGGCCATGACATGGGAGAAGTTTAAGACGCCGTTTCTTAAACACCATAGTCCCAAAGCGGTCATAAATAAAATCAAGGAAGAGTTCATGCAACTCAGACACAAGGGTGAATCCATAGACAAGATCACGGGGATGTTTATGGACAAGATAAAGTTCTGTGATGATTTGGTGACAAACGAAGAACAAAAGGTCTATTACTACCATAACATGCTAAGTGCGGAGTATAGGGAGTTCATAACCCCTTCAAAATACGAAACCCTTACCGAGATTGTCAATGCTGCTCGGGAAAGGGAGATCGAACTGAAAAAGAGCATAGAACGGGGTGAACGAAGGGCACAAGATGTGAATCCAAGCCCTACTAAGAAGGCACGAACAAACGAAAGCACAAAGAAATCTGATACGAAAGGCGGGTCACCAAGTTGCAGAATCTGCGGGAAGGGTCATAAAGGCGAATGCCGTTACAAGGATAAGCCTTGTCCCATATGCAAGAAAACGGGACATATGGCTATATCATGCCCGGAGAAAGTGACGGTTTGTTACAATTGTTATCGAACGGGTCACAAGAAGTCAGAATGCCCGGAACTGATTGGAAAGAAGGATGGGCAGGAACCGAAAGGTGAAGCCCCGAAAGAAAAGGCAAGATCTTTTCAACTAACCACCGCAGAAGCAAAGGTTGAACCTGACGTGGTCTCAGGTATATTTGCTGTAAATTCAATTCCTGCACATGTGTTATTTGATACGGGTGCGAATAAATCCTTTGTTTCATATGGACTTATTCGACATCCTTCGTTTATTCTAACAAAATTACCTGTGCCTTTAGAAGTAGAGATAGGTAATAACAAAAGCTTTATTGTTTGTGATGTATGTGAAAATTGTAAACTGAGCATCGACGATGAAGAATATTTGATAAATCTAATCCCGATGTCGATGGGAGAATTTCAAGTAGTCGTTGGGATGGATTGGCTATCTCGACACCATGCAAAGGTCGTGTGCTTCCGTAAAGAGATAAAACTAACATCTCCGAGCGGGAGACACGTCACTGTTTATGGCGAAAAAGGAGGCAACCCCATAGTATGCTCAATGTTGAAAGCTCACAAGCTAATGAAGCGAGGATGCAAGGCATTCATAATATATGCTAATGAGCCCGAGAAAGAATCACAAAAGATTGGAGATGTACCGGTAGTACGAGACTATGAAGATGTTTTTCCGGAAGATTTACCGGGGATACTGCCCGAACGGGAAGTAGAGTTCGGGATCGAATTGATTCCGGGCGCGAAACCCGTAGCAAAAGCCCCGTACCGACTTGCACCGTCGGAATTACAAGAGTTGATGTCCCAAATCCAAGACATGCTTGACAAGGGATTCATAAGGCCGAGTGTGTCTCCTTGGGGCGCACCGGTATTGTTCGTGAGGAAGAAAGACGGGAGCATGCGCATGTGTATTGATTATCGGGAGTTAAACAAACTCACGGTAAAGAACCGATACCCGCTCCCGAGGATAGATGATTTATTCGACCAACTACAAGGTGCGAACTGGTTTTCCAAAATTGACCTTAGATCGGGGTACCACCAACTAAAGGTCAAATAAGAAGATGTGCCGAAGACGGCTTTCAGCACGAGATACGGACATTACGAATTCCTCGTGATGTCATTTGGGCTAACAAACGCACCCGCGGCTTTCATGGACCTCATGAACCGGGTTTGCAAGCCAATGCTGGATAAGTCGGTCATCGTGTTTATCGATGATATATTGGTGTATTCGAAAAATGAAGCTGAACACGCTCATCACTTACAAGAAGTGTTAGAGACCCTTAGACGAGAGAAGCTATATGCAAAATTCTCTAAATGTGCCTTTTGGTTACGAGAGGTACAATTTCTTGGCCATGTCATAAGTGCCGACGGAGTATTGGTGGATCTGTCAAAGATAAAGGCTGTGTCAAAATGGAATCCCCCAAAGAACCCTTCTGAAATTAGAAGCTTTTTGGGACTTGCGGGATACTATAGGAGATTCATCCAAGATTTCTCCAAGATTGCGTCACCACTAACAAAGCTAACACGAAAAAAAGAAATATTCATTTGGGGTGTTGATCAAGAGAAGGCGTTTCAAACGTTAAAGGAAAAGTTAACTCAAGCTCCGGTATTGACATTGCCGGACGGAGTCGAAGACATGGAGGTTTATTCGGATGCTTCACTATCGGGACTCGGTTGCGTGTTGATGCAACGGGGCAAGGTAATAGCCTATGCCTCGAGGCAATTGAAGATACATGAGAAGAAATATCCCACACATGATCTCGAGTTGGCGGCGGTAGTGTTTGCATTAAAAATATGGAGGCACTACTTGTATGGGGTAAAGTGCACCATATTCACCGACCACAAGAGTTTGAAATACTTCTTCGATCAGAAGGAGTTAAATATGCGACAAAGGTGATGGCTGGAAACGGTGAAAGACTACGATTGCGAAATACGTTATCACCCAGGGAAGGCTAATGCGGTGGCGGATGCTTTGAGCAGAAAAACGGATTATGACCCGATACGAGTAAGATCGATGCAACTCGTGGTAACCTCGGGTATACTTGAACGTATTCGAGAGGCGCAATTAGAAGCAGTAAAAGAAGAGAATTGGAAGAAAGAAAGAATAATTGGTCAGTTGAAAGATTTTTCGGATGGGAATCACGGGTTAAAGACTCGATCCGGAAGGATATGGGTCCCACATACCTGTGGAGTGAAGGCACTTCTACTTAATGAAGCTCATAAATCCCGTTATTCAATTCATCCGGGTGCGACTAAGATGTACAATGATTTGAAACAAAACTATTGGTGGCCCGGAATGAAGAGAGATGTGGCGAAGTACGTGGAAAAATGCTTGACGTGTTTACAAGTCAAGGCGGAGCATCAGAAACCATACGGCAAACTTCAACCGTTAGAAATTCCGGTTTGGAAATGGGAACATATCACAATGGACCTACTAACCAAGTTGCCTAAAACGAGTCGTGGTTTCGATGCCATATGGGTAGTGGTAGATAGATTGACGAAAAGTGCTCACTTCATTCCAATACGTGAGACTTATACGTCAGAAAAGATGTAAGAGGTTTACACGAATGAAATAATAGCACGTCATGGGGTGCCGGTGTCTATCGTGTCTGATAGGGATACCCGGTTTACTTCGAATTTCTGGAGAGATTTCCAAGAGCAAATGGGGACCAAATTGTTCATTAGCACTGCGTACCATCCTCAAACGGATGGACAAAGTGAAAGAACGATACAAACATTGGGGGACATGCTACGGGCGTGTATAATCGACTTTGGAGGCAGTTGGGATGTTCACTTACCGTTAGTCGAGTTTTCGTATAACAACAGTTACCAATCTAGTATTAAGATGGCACCATACGAAATGCTTTACGGTAGGAAGTGTTGAACCCCGGTATGTTGGGGTGAAGTGGGTCCACGTGAACTAGCCCACCAAGATATAGTACGAGCCACGAATAAAAAGATCGATAAAGTTTGGGCACACTTGAAAGCGGCTCAAGACAGGCAAAAGGCGTATGCTGATAAAAGGAAAAGGCCGATTGAATTCCAAGTTGGTGACATGGTCATGCTAAAAGTCTCCCCATGGAAAGGTGTTATCAGATTCAGAAAAAGGGGGAAACTAAGCCCAAGGTTTATTGGACCATTTAAAATTATCGGGAGGATTGGCAAGGTAGCTTACCGCTTGGAATTACCAGAGGAGCTAAGTGGAATCCATGGCACGTTCCACGTATCGCAATTAAGAAAGTGCCTAGCAGACGAAACGGCCTATATCCATTACGATAATATCGAAGTGGATAATAGTCTGAATTATGCGGTAAGACCGGTGGAGATTTTAGACAGAAAGGTCAAACAATTACGAAATAAACAAATTGACCAAGTCAAAGTCAAATGGGAGCATAGGAAAGGTTCAGACAGTACATGGGAGTCCGAAGAGGAGATGAGACGTCTTCACCCTACATTATTTGGTATGTACTTCGGTTTCGGGGACGAAACCCTTTTTAAGGGGGGTGGACTTGTAACACCCCAAAAATATAAAACTTTATATTGTAACTATAAAGTATAATTAGATGAGAAATTATTAACTAGAAACTTTTAACCTAATTAATTACAAGACTAGTAATAGCCTATAATGAGGTTAAAAACTACTAAATAATATGTTGAAGAAAGTTGAGGGACCTTAGTTGTTAAATGTGTAACTAAAATAGATAAAAAAAAAATAATAAACCAAACACCCCATTTTTGAGGAGTGCTGGTCGACCAAGAAGAAGCAGGGGGCGACACCCCCATATTCAAAACCCTAAACTTCCTAAAATCTGTAAATTGAAGTCTCAATTCAAGTCGAAATCGGAATTTGAACCTAGAATTGTGATCCTCATTGCAAGAGGATTCTAAGGTATGTAAAATTTGATGAAATCTCTTTACTTGAAATTCTCATTGTCACACCCCCAAAATCCACCTGCGGAGTACTACCGCTTGGAGGCGTGACTGACCAGGATCCAGCCACCAATCATATTGAACAAGCATATAAGTGGTTATAAAAGTTCAACCAATACAATTGGTGTTCAAACAAAACATAGTTCAAGTTGCAAGCGGAAGCATAAGTCTTAAATCAAAACATAAGTTTAATTGTTCCAAAGTTAACATGGCACACAGACGTCCATGCCCCACAACGATCCTCCTCCATGCAAGCTCCAGCTAAGAACCTAAGGACCTGCAAAGCATGTAGTAACGAGTCAACAACAAGTTGAGTGAGTTCACGGTTGGGTGTTCGTTTTAAGTTGTTTCGAAAACAGTTTCCTTTATCTGGCATCCTGCCGTGGGGGTTACCCCATAGTTAAAAAGTGTGACTTGTTTATTCCCGGTTACTCTGGCAATCCAGCCGTGGGGGCTACCCCGTGTTAGTTATCTGGCATTTCGGCCGTGGGGGCTACCCCATGTATACACTAGACTCGTTACCATATCGACTGCTGACTGTAGTCATGTTTATGTGCCCTGAAACTGTCAATGTCTATCATCATTGACGTGCCCCAGATCCATTAGTTCACGCCCGTCCTCTGCGGCACGGTGTGAGGTTTGTCAGACCTAAATAGCGCTATCTAACTAATGACCCGCTCGCCATTGGCCCGGTGATTAAGTCGATACAAAAATGAGGGACTTCATGATAGAGTTTTGGTCTAGTACGAGTTATCTGTCCGTGAGGACGAGGAATTACATTCCTGAACCATTGCTGTCCTACCCAAGGAGGACGAGGAACCCATGTTCCTTAACCCCAATTCCCGACCCCTGGGAATCCCATGCTTTGTAGAGGGTGTGAACTCACCTTGGTTTGCTCGGTAGGTACACAGAAAAGTCAGTCAAGCGATATTGGGTCAACCGCGTCCTAACATAGTTGTATCATACAAGTCAGGTTCGTATCCAAGTTGTGCACGTATGTTCTACACGTATTGTACTCAAGTAATAATCATGGCATACATGTATAAACATGGCAGTTTGCAAATAATGCCTACGGGTTGAACAGTAGTATATAAATAAACAAAGCCCAAGGTCCAGCCCATCAACTAAGCCCGTAATACAGTAAGTCTGATTCGGTGTATGTGTACGTGGTCCCGAGTCGAGACTAGAGATCTCGAGTCGAGACTGTGCGGTTTCGAGTCATTCATGCATTAGTCGAGACAGGCGGTCTCGAGTCGCAACCGGACTCGCAATCATGGTCTCGGTTCATGCTGTTTTGGTCTCGAGTCGCAACCGGACTCGTAACTGAGATTTCGAGTTGTGCTGTTTTGGTCTCGAGTCGCAACCAGGCGTTTGCGACTCGCAACCTGTGTCGCAATCGGGGATCTCGAGTTGTCATGTGGCGGTTTCGAGTCGCAACCGAAGGTCTCGACTGGACATCTGCTGATTCTGCACAGTGTACTATCCAATGGAAAACCGATTTCATGTAACAGTTTGTACCATCCACTTAAACATGTTTTCTTGTCTAGCAATTTACCAAATTGGATCAAACATATCAGTTTTTAAATATTCAAAACATGTTCATATGATATTCAACAAGTTCTTCATACATTCATCATGTTCATCATAATATCCAATAGTTCATCATGATTATAACTTGAAACAACCATCAAAACATTCAAACAACTAATCCGATTTCCACATATATGCTGCCATTCAACAAGCATTTGATTTGTAACATGAGAGTATGTAATCCGATTTTATGAACATTAACAACTAATGGTTTAGACCATGTTTAAACACAAGATATCATTGACCCATCATACAATATATCCGAAATCAAGTCATGTTATCTTATTAATCATCATCATGCATAAAACTTAACAAATAAACATATTATCACATAATCTTCATCATACATCATCATCAAACCGAAACAAACTCATAACATGCATCATTAACCTATAACCTCACACATCAACACCTTAAATCATGAAAATACATGTGTTTGCAATGGAATTACTAACCGGTTCAAGTATGGGTTCAAAAGTGGGTGTGTACGAGTTGATCCGAGAGCTCCTTAGTGGTCACCGGTTTGAATCCGAGAATGAAGGAAAGAAATGTTGTGGCTTAGAGTTTTAGTGAGGGAGAATGGAGAGTGTGTGTGTTAGAAGAGTATGTGTGTTGTTTGTCCAAAAATGACAAGTGTGGCTATCATGAGGATTATATATTCGTTCTAAGTAGTGCACCCTAATGGGCTTCGGACGAGGTGTACGGCCCAACCGGCCCATATGACACACTGTTCACTCGAGACCGCATGGTCTCGAGTCGGGTCCTTGTTGTTTCGGTTCATATACATACTCGCATACATACAATCACAAACATAATCATATAAGTTCACATATATCATTCATTAAATCATCAAATTAGTCAGTCACTTAGCGATCAAGCGTACAACGAAAGGTTCTAAATTTCGAGTTGTCACACTCATGATTTTGGAAAATCTGAAGATTTATGTTGCATGTGTGTTATGTGGTTAGATTAGAATTGATATGATAATTAAAAGTAAAACCTAGCCAATTTTATGTGAAATCGTGACCAAATTCAGGAAATTTCCATGAACCCTTGAAGGTGGGTTGTGGGTTTTACATGATGATGATGAACACTAGGGTTTAGATGATTATCCTAGTGTAAATTGATTATAGAAAAGTGATTTCAGAAAGGTATGATGATTAAAATGCTATATGAGGGCTTAATTGATGTTAAGTTAACTAGCTAGCAAACTATGAACTTAAATGCAAATGATGTAGAAATTCTGCCCTCATAGTGTTTGTAGAAATCCCTCAAAGAAGGCTTAAGAAATAGAAATTTAAAGCCTTAACGCATAATTATGATGTTTCGGTATAATATGCGAAGTGAGGTCTAAAGAGAGTTCTAAACATGTCTTGAATTGAACTCTATAGGACAAGATACTGGAACGTCGAGTGGACAAGCTGGTGGTGATTCGCGGTTGAAGGGCGTGCGCTAAGGTATGTAACTTGACCCGTTACATTTATTAGATTTGATGATTCTAGTGCGTAATTGAATCTTGGAATAAGAGTTGTTTGAATTATGCGATGAAGTCGTTATATTGATTGATTGATTAAATTCGGTTGGTACTCATTGGTAGTCGTCATAGAGGAGGATTCCTTAGACGAGCCAAACGGGTCAAATAATCAAGTAAAACATGATTAAGACTCCGGAATAGGATGGATTGTTCTTTGACATTGCTTAATATATAACATGTTTGAATTACTAGAATTTGATGTAGTGGTTTGTTAGAAAAGTAAATTCCAAGAGTTGGGTTTGAGGGAAATGAACAAAACAAACAAGACATGAAATTTCCAGGTATTACCGTAAATTACGGTACTACCGTAATTTACGGTAAAGATCATATATGTTACGGTGTGTATCTCCTGGTTTACGGTGACCAAATATTTCCAGGACTCACCCTAAATTACGGTGATACCGTAATTTACGGTGGATCCAGAATAGCTTTTATATTTTTGTTATTTTCAATGTGATGTTAAACCTTGGGATTATATTATATAACAACGTCAAAACTAATGTTTTAACGGTTTTGATTTTAGGTAAATTGGTGGATCTTACGGGTGGCGATCAAGTGATTAAATAAAGAACCGAACACTCCATTTTGAAGCTTCCGCAATGTGTTAGATCTTTTGTAGTCTTTGTGTATGGGTTGTAAACACATGTTAAACAATTTTTGAAATGTTTTAACTTAGTCATTAGTTGACTAAGGTTTTTGTTACTTATGAACTTCGTTAAGGAAAGTCATGTACTTAAACTATATATATTTTGTTAAAAATCATGGGAAAAAATTAGGGTGTTACAGTTTCATCATTAAGCATCCTAACTTCACTGGATTTAGACGATTAACCTGTAAACCCACACAACCTCGTAGTTACCATATTCAAAGTATATAATCAAGTAAACGGCAATAAATCACACAAGATAAGCACGTTAACACTCGGGTTTCACACCCTCCATCACATCCCCACACTTAACATTGATTGTCCTCAAGCAACCATTACAAACATTACTCACCTTATTAACAAATCACCATTAAATCCCTTACCGAATTAGCAATTTAAGGTCCCAAGTCATACCCATCCCATAGACTGACACAATCGAGGTTGACAATCTGACAAGTAAATGATACGCATTTAAAACAAGTTAAGACTTGCCTAACTAAAACTAACATGCTTATGATACTACACACATGCCACACGCCCCTCACAATGATCACTCCTCTCGGCTCAATCAAGACTAGCGTGTAATGTGCTAGTATGTAATTCGCTCAAAACCAACTATGCTACCTTGCAATCATAAGCTTGTATAGCAATCGCACCTCCACTGTATCAAATAACGTAACACATATCAAAAGGACTTTTCGGGTTTTGGGTTAAGGGTAAAGGTAAGGAAATATTTTTGGATTTTTATGTTTATATGGCGAACACAAAAGAACATACCAAACCATGACAACTTATTCACAATAGTACTAACACTTTGGGTGATTTTCAACCCATTTATTTAACACGGACATAACAATGATTTTTTTTTTCAACAAATATCTAAAATATAATTGTCATTCATGGTTGGTAGTCAAACGAGGTGTAACAAATGAAGGTATAAGGCTCAACATGGTTAACTAAGGTGGGTGGATAAACAATCAACAAATAACATAATGGAAGAGATCCTAATGCCTTTATCATGTATATGCATACGTTAAAGCACAGTCTCGGCACGTATCAAACTACACAAGTTCTAACACAAAGCAACATATAGCCTACTCTCAACAAATGATAGTTATTGCAATTTAAACTAACAATCTAGTAGGCTCAAATATCTCACCGAACAAAAGGAAATTGGGTTGCCGACACGTAGCATGTGTAATTCCTAAAGCATGTTACCCCTAGTTAGGCATCTCTTTTTAATTCTTCTCTAAAACAACTGTCAGATATACTCTCATGAAACTTAAAGGGACAACCATGACTAGGGATCTAAGTTAGTTTAATATCAGTAGGAACCCTTTAGCGATTGAAAATGTTGGTTTTCATGAAGTTTAAGCATACTTGAGACAAAAAAAAATTTTAAATTTTTTCAATTTTAGCCCAATTTCAACCATTCAAGCATTTACAATCAACAGTCATACCAACCCTCTCTCGAGTTACCGCATTCCCACACTTGGGATACATTGTCCCCAATGTATGGTGCAATTTATAATCTAAACTCGAGAGATACCACCTAACAAACCATGAACGACTAATAACTAGACGACTCAACACAAAGAAACCACTCCCAACACAAAAATTTCACACCACCAAGTACACAAAAACAAATAAAACACAGGATAGATAAACACATGCACCTGATCAGAGAACAAGTGAGTGTTTGTAGTGGTGTAACTGCTGCGCTCAAAACCGGAGAATACGCATCCAGGGATTCTCTGATATCTCACCGGGGATGTTGCCAAACATCCCCAAACCTGATTCATTGCATCCGTGAAGATAGAATTGTATAAACCTGTCAAAACACAACACACCAAACGAAACCAAAACAAAGTACAATACCCTACATCATCAGGCTGCCTCCCGAGAGCGCTAAGTTTAAAGGTCTTCAGCCAGACCGTACCTGATATGCGCTATGGTGGTCTCAGTGCACATTTACCCCTTGTATTTCCCATGAATGCACAGTACCTGACATCACTGATCCAACGGGGTCTAATTTTTATCAAGATGTCCACCGACGCACTGCAATCCGGCCTCAATCCGCACTTTCCTATCGAGTTCCCAACATACACTCGATAGTTAACTCTCCACAAGCGTTTCTTTTTACTCCATATCAGCAGATAAGTTGGATTACTGCACAACCACTTTATGATGATCCGCCCGATGTCCTTCACCGTCACCATCCTCCTCTCTATACGTGCATCCCCACGCTTATTTTGTGGAATGTCTTCTTTCACCTCATCAACTTCAACAATTTTCTCCACATCTGACTGTTCAACAATTGAGAGAATCACCGGTGTGGTATTAACCTCCACAACTTCATCCCTTACTTGAGAAGGAGACATCTGTAGAGACACCCATCTATCCCTGGCTTGGCGTTTTTCCATTGGAGTCATTCTTGGCCCATCATCCTTCACTTCAGCCATCAAAAGGTTATACTTAGTAATCCACATCTCCAACTGGTCCTCTATTGACAGGTCAGGTTTCGCCAATTCCTTTTCAATGTATGCCAGTTCTCGTTGTCTCATATATTCCATAAGACTTCTAAATTGGGGTGATTGATAGTAATTAGATGAATGGGGTGCACATTCAGACTCATCCTGATCAACTGTATACTGGGTATGATAGGCATCCTGATAGTGTACCGGATGGTCTTCATAAGAAAGTCGGGAGTATTCATCATAACAATGGTCATACTCCTCTTGGTAACTCATGCTTTGTACCATCCCCGGATCATAGCTACTCTCATACCATGTCTGCTCATCATAACAATAATTTGTATCCGATTGGTAATCATATACAACTCGCAGCGAATCGGAATAAGAATAGTACGGGTGAACATGCTCATCAGAATAAAAATCCAACTCATTTGCTCTCCTCTGTTCTTCTTCACACATTTTCCGGAACACAGGACAATCGTCACACGTGTGACATGGACTACCACAACCTCGGCATGACCAGTAAGCACTTTCCATAATAAGATCTGCAATAAATCTGCACAGACAAAACTAGTATACCCAAGGTAAAAGCAAACAGTGGAATATGTGACGAATAAAATACTATTTTTTGATTTTTTTTTATCTATTTTACTAAAAACTTAACACTAAACACTTTGCGCACGCCTCCCCGGCAACGGAGCCATTTTGATGTCTGTCGTTATGGACATGCAAAAACCGAAATAAACTAGTAGCTAGAGTAAGTCGGATATCGAACCAGAGGAGGATTGTGGAAAGTGTGTAATGTTAAGTATTTATTAACAACTATAAAAAAAATAAACTGATGATTGTTTGATTTGTGGATTAACTAAAAATTACAAACTAAATGTGAGATTTAAATCAATAGAAAGAACAATGGTTCCTCCAGATTTCAGGTTTTATAGCTAGATTCAATTATGTGTTTAATCGAAACACTCACATAGACATAAGTGTTTAACCTAATTCATCAATTGTGATAACCAACGACTAAGTACTCCGGTCAATACATAACGGGAGGTTATCGAATGATTATCAATTACAATTACAAACCCTAACCCCATGTCAAATATATCCCAATTACTAGAACTCTCGGGAACTGAATGCTTAGAAATTAAGGTTTAAATAAATGCAATTGTCTACAATCAATAAATCAAATCAAAGGTGAAAAGCATCGAATGCTTAGATCACCGAGTTAAACGATTGTCACAAACACATAAAATTATCCAACTTACAAAAACTCTCAATCCGGAGGAAACCATAAAACGACTAGCCGTTCATCGCGAAAGATTGATCGTCAAAGGCTCGAATCACGGTTGAAACCCTGTGAGGTATAGCCGACTCCCTTCCTCCTTGTCTGCCGTCCAAGATATGTATGTATATCTCCTAACCCAAAGTTAGCTAGCCCAGTCACGAATAATCATAATGATGTCGGCCCACTATTGTTTTGTTATTCCAAAGCTTGCGGCCCAATTGATGTTGTCAGCCCACCTTTTATTTCTTGCATGTGCCATCAAAATACCCCCTCTAATATTCTGATAGATGAAAAAGGAAATACTCCATTCACTCGTAACTTCTGATTATTGATGATGATTATGTTGTTGAAAGAAAATAATAAATATCCCTCAAACACATCCACCAAAGTCTGCCTCCAAGTCCCTTAGTCACGTGTGCTTCTTTTGTCTCAATGTTTGTGAGGTTTATATCTCCTTGCATGCCGTCAAGATGATGATAAATTGATGTGATGTTTTGTATAATGTTGACTTCTTTTGTTTGCCTCCCCAATGCTGCGTACAACACTCCCAAGTGGCCTCCTGCTGTTTTGATCCTTTTCAATTATCAAAGTTAACACCCTCAAAAACATATGTGCATATCTCGGCCCAAAGAACAACACTGATGATGCATGATGATGTCTTATGATGGGCCCCCCACGTGATGCCTTTAGAGTTTTAAAACCCAATCAATCTTTTCAAAAATAAATCACATGTGTGCTGATCTCCTTCAACCGTAGCCTACGGTATATTGACAGTAGGTTACGGTTCCAACTTGCTGGAATACTTGTATTTTCCACCGTAGGTTACGTTTTAGACCCGTAAGTTACGCTCTAGACCTGCTGAATGCCTTTTTATTTACCATCTTTCAACCGTACGCTACGGTTCGAAGACCGTAGCTTACGGCGCGAACATTGATTCCATCAACTCTCAACTAACGAGTCAACGGCCCCTTGACTTCAAGCTCTTCCGTTGCTTATATTCCCCGAGTTATATTTTTTCCCGAACAATTTCTTTCACTATGTTTAGCATCCTCGCTTGATCCGTTTCATCATTAAGCATCCTAACTTCACTGGATTTAGACGATTAACCTGTAAACCCACACAACCTCGTAGTTACCATATTCAAAGTATATAATCAAGTCAACGGCAATAAATCACACAAGATAAGCACGTTAACACTCGGGTTTCACACCCTCCATCACAACGCCTGGTTGCACTTACAAGGAGTATCTTGCCTGTAAACCGGTTGAATTTGTAGGCAACGAAGGGGTGACTGCTGCACTGCATTGGTTAGAGAAAACCGAGGCGGTGAATAAAATAAGTAAAGGTGCCGAGGAAGACAAGGTCATGTACGCGTCGCATCTTTTTAAAGAAGGGGCGCTAGAATGGTGGAATACGGTACTTCAAGCCAAGGGAAGTGATGTAGCCTATGCCATGAGTTAGGAAGAATTTAAGCGACTGGTGGAACGAAAATTCTGTCCCGAATACGAGAAAGAACAAATGACGAATAAATTTCTGAACCACCAGATGGTGGATGTTGATTGTCGAGGGTATACTTCGACATTCTTTGAGTATGCTAGAGTTGTACCTACCCTGGCTTCGCCAGAGCCGGTGCTTATTTCCCGCTATATTTGGGGATTGATTGGCGAAATCCATGATATCGTTAAAGCTGCGAGACCTCGCACTATTGACGATGTTGTGGATTTAGCAAACACCCTAACTGACGGGCTGGTACGCACAAGAGAAGAAAATCGGAAAAAGGAAGTGGCTCAAAAGATTACCCAGGGATTCCGTGTGGGTAACCGTAGCAATTTCAAGAAAAAGGGAATTGGGAAATTTTCCACTGTTCCATTTTGCAATACCTGTAAAAGAAAGCATTTTGGTAGATGCAAGGGGTATTGCAATTTCTGCAAAATTCCAGGACATCAAGAAGAAGATTGCAGGAGGAAGAAATCCACAATCTGCTACAACTGTGGAGAAGCTGGACATTTCAGGCCAGACTGCCCGAAATTGGTCAAACCAGCTGACAACAAAGCAAAACCTGCAGAAGGAACTACCAAGAAAAACGCAAGAGCCTTCCAGTTGACTACTCAGGAAGCAGAACTAATCCCTGACGTGATAATTGGTACGTTCCTAGTTCACGACGTTTATGCAAAAGCATTATTTGACTCTGGTGCAAACCAAAGTTTTATAAATACTTCATTCTGCCAAGCTCTTAACTTACCCTTAACCAACCTTAGGCAGGTTTTTACAGTCAAAACGGCAGATGGGAATTTTGTTAAAATAAATAAGGTTGTGCGAGAAGGAAAGATAGAACTCTTAGGTCATAAGTTTTCTGCAAACCTGTTACCTATGAATTTAGTCGGATTCGATATAGTGTTAGGAATGGATTGGTTAGTAGCCAACCATGCTCGAATTCTCTGTGATAAAAATTCCATAGAAATTCGTACACCCACAGGAGAATTAGTGGTGATTACGGGAGATAAGCCACGAAAGCCACTGGAATTCATTTCAGTGATGAAGTTGGCCAGTTATTCAAGAAAACAAGAAATAGTGTATATGGTTTCGGTAATCATTAACACGAAAGGTAAGGAACTTAAAGAAATTCCTATAGTAGCAGAATACCCAGATGCATTCCCAGAAGAACTACCAGGATTACCACCCAATAGGGAAGTCGAATTTAGAATTCATCTAATTCCTGGAACTACACCGATAGCCAAGGCACCTTATCAGTTAGCACCCACTGAAATGCTAGAATTGAAAAAGCAGTTAGATGAATTATTAAGCAAAGGATTTATACAACCTAGTTCATCCCCGTGGAGAGCTCCAGTGTTGTTTGTGAAAAAGAAAGATGGTTCGATGCGAATGTGTATCGATTATAGGGAATTGAATAAGGTTACAATTAAGAACCGATACCCATTACCTAGGATTGAAGATCTTTTTGATCAACTTCAAGGAGCTAGATACTTTTCTAAAATAGATATACGCTCCGGATACCATCAGTTAAAGGTACAAGAAGAAGACATACCTAAAACTGCTTTCAGAACTAGGTATGGCCATTACGAGTTTACAGTCATGCCCTTTGGGTTAACAAATGCTCCTGCATCATTTATGGACATGATGAATAGAATCTGTAAACCGTATTTGGATAAATTTGTAATTGTCTTCATCGACGATATACTTATTTATTCAAAAAGTCAAGACAAGCATTGTCAGCACCTGCATGCACTCTTAACTTTGTTAAGAAAGGAGAAGCTTTACGCCAAATTCTCGAAGTGTGAATTTTGGCTACAGGAGGTACAATTTTTAGGACACATGGTGAATCACGAAGGCATTCACGTAGATCCCTCCAAAATAGAAGCGATAACTAAATGGAAGGTCCCGCAATCAGCTATGGAAGTTAGAAGTTTTATAGGTTTAGCCGGATACTATAGACGATTCATTAAGGATTTTTCCAAAATAGTTGTGTCATTAACTAAGTTAACATGTAAAGCAATTAAGTTTAAATGGGGACCTAGACATGAGGAAGCTTTTAAGATCTTAAACCAAAAATTAACAAACGCTCCAATTCTAGCCTTACCAGAAGGAACAAAAGATTTTGAAGTTTACTGCGATGCTTCTAAGTTAGGATTGGGATGTGTGCTAATGCAACGCAAGAAGGTAATTGCGTATGCCTCAAGACAATTGAAGAAGCACGAAGAAAACTATACGACTCATGACTTAGAATTAGGAGCCATAATTTTTGCCCTTAAGATTTGGAGACACTATTTGTATGGAAGTAAGTTTACTGTCTATACAGATCATAAGAGTTTAAGATACATATTTGGGCAAAAAAGAATTAAATATGAGGCAAAGAAGATGGATGGAGATTCTAAGTGACTACGACTGTGATATTCAATATCACGAAGGAAAAGCAAACGTAGTTGCAGATGCCTTTAGTCATAAGTATCATGAAAAGCAAAAGCGAGTTCGTGCTCTTAGATTAAATCTACAGTTTGATTTAATGGAACAACTGAAAAATATTCAGGAAACAACAATCAAGGATGATGCTGAAGGAATGAAAGGGCAAGTAAAGGAATTAGAGCAAGGCAGTGATGGAATTTGGAGATTCCATAGGAACAGGATTTGGGTACCTAAGCAAGGAGAATTAAGAAATAAGATTTTAGAGGAAGCCCATAAATCTAGATATACCATGCATCCTGGTAACAATAAGATGTATCAAGATTTAAGAAATAACTTCTGGTGGATAGGAATGAAAAAGGACATAGCTAGGTATGTTTCCAAGTGTCTTACTTATTCACAAGTTAAGGCAGAACACCAGAAACCCTCAGGTCTACTACAACAATTAGAAATGCCTGTTTGGAAATGGGAACTCATAACCATGGACTATGTTACTAAATTGCCCAAAACCAAAAAAGGTAATGACGCAATTTGGGTAATTGTGGATCGATTAACCAAATCAGCTCATTTTCTACCCATGAAAGAAACCTTTAGCATGGAAAAGTTATCAAAGTTATACGTGGACGAAGTAGTATCCTTACATGGAGTTCCATTCTCCATTGTATCGGATAGGGATAGTAGTTTCACTTCCCACTTCTGGACAAGTTTCCAGGAAGCAATGGGAACCCGACTAAATCTAAGCACTGCATATCAACCTCAGACAGACGGACAAAGTGAAAGGACGATCCAAACCCTGGAGGACATGCTTAGGGCATGTGTGATAGATTTTGGTGGAAACTGGGATGACCACCTACCTCTAATCGAATTCTCCTATAACAATAGTTATCATTCAAGTATCGAAGCTGCCCCTTTCGAAGCACTGTATGGACGAAAATTGCAGAACTCCGGTCTGTTGGGCAGCGATAGGAGAAAGTCAATTATCAGGTCCTGAAATTGTGCAAGAGACCACCTCAAGATCACGCAAATCAAGGAAAGATTGAAAATGGCTCGAGATCGTCAGAAGAGTTATGCCGATAATCGACGCATGCCACTAGAGTTTCAAGTTGGTGACAAGGTACTCTTGAAAGTTTCTCCTTGGAAAGGAGTAGTTCGGTTCGGTAAGAAAGGAAAACTAAGTCCAAGATACGTAGGACCATTCCCAGTAATACAGCGAATAGGGCCAGTCTCCTATCGCTTACAACTACCAAAAGAGTTAGCTGGAGTACATGACGTATTTCATGTATCCAACCTCAAGAAGTGTTTATCTGATGAATCCTTGGTAGTACCTCTTCAAGATGTAGAGGTAAATGAGAAGTTAAAATTTGTTGAGAAGCCACTGCAAATAGAAGACAGAAAGATTAAGTTTCTCAAACACAAAAGACTGGTACTGGTCAAAGTCAAATGGGATTCGAAGAGAGGACCTGAATACACTTGGGAGCTGGAATCGGAAATGAAGCGAAAGTATCCTCACTTATTTTAATAAATCTCAAGGACGAGATTTTAAATAAGGTGGGGAGGATGTAAGGACCTTCAAAAATGTCCCAAAACGACCCGTAAGTGAAAAACTCGGACCCCTGAAACCCTAATCCATAACAAAAATAAGAAAAAAAAACATTTTTTTATGGTTTCACGTGGGCCACGTAAACCTTAAGGTAAGGTTACGCGGGCCGCGAAAACTCATCAAATCTCCGGATCAGCTTAACAGGCCACGTGTCACACACGTGGCAGCCCTAGGTATGACACGCTAGCTGATGTGGGGTAAAATACGCATATTTGTCCCGTGTAAATTGTATAATTATTGTATAGTTTTTATTTGTTTTTATTTGTTTTTATTTAGTTTAGTATTATATTACACTAATTTGTGTTTTGGCAGGTTCTGGTGCAAATGGAGCAAAAACGAGTAATAAAGAAATAACCAGCCAGTTGAACAGAGTGGGGCGCCAGTGACATAAGTGAAATTACAGTTATTTTCCTTGAGTGAGCCGTGTCCGCTATATCTGTGTTATCTATTAGAGGCTGCCATTAATTAAATTAGTGGGATGAAAAATAAAGGGCAATTATGTGGGTTGACTAATACTTTAGTCATATTATTGTTTTGGTGAAATGGGTCCGAAAGAACAAATATAGGCGGCTATTTTATTCAAAGGTTGCTGCCAAAAATTAGTAATAGAAAGAAAAGTGTGGGCCGCATAAAAACATTAAAGCCCAGCAGATCTTGAATGTAGAGTTGGGCCTTGGAGCATGTCAACGAGACTAAGGTGTGTTGTTATTGTTTTCGAAAAAAAACACAATTGGACGGGACAACATCAGAAGACGTCGAACAGAAGGCAGCATCATCAGGAGACGCACGAAAGAAAAAAGCAGTTTTGCGGGAATCGTCGGGGTTGAAGCAAGAGGCTTAGGGATCAAGAATTAAACGGGTTTTATCTATTTAATTCTCTTGTTTTCTTAGTTTCTTTATTTTACTTCAATGAATTCTGTGATTGAAACTTGTTTATTATCTTCGTTCATGACTTTGATTGGCTAAACTTTTAAGCCACCTAGACTTAGTTGAATGGATTGATTAATGTTTTTATCTTTTTCGTTATTTGCATGAATATTATGGGTTGATTGTGTTTTGTAAGGAGTTTGAGTTAATGATTTGATGTATATGCATGCTTTGATTTGGTTTATTATTGTTATTTGCTTCGTATGATTCTTAGTGACGGTCTATATCACAACACAGAGTCATATTAGGGTTTAGGGTTTCGGTGAGTGTCTATATCACGTTAGAAAACCTTCACTCTTTAGGGAGAATTGCGCAATAATCCTTAGAAGTAACTGATAATAATTTACTAAGTCTTAGTGTTCTACTAGTCCTAATACCTGGGAAGTGAGGGGCTATTGGTAGGTCTTACCCGGCGAATTGCTTTAGATAGGCCTTGGGAAAGGTTATGTCTTGGTTTACCTGTCGGTCTTATTAGTCTATCAAGTCAAGTTAATTACTTCAAACTACCCTAGATCTAGGATTGGGAAAGAATAGGTCAACATTAGGGTACTTACACAATAATTAGACAACTGGGAAGAAGTCTAATAACCGGTAGGATTAACGGCCTAGGTAGTGCCACAGGTTTCTCCTTGAGAAGGGTCGAGGGGCCTCGTTGGTTCTTAATAGGTTTAGTATCATAAGATCCCGGTTCCATAACTCATGTATTTAACTTAATCGGTAATTTCTTAAAAACAATCCAGGATTCTTGTCTAGGTGGTCTCGTTCTCATATAAGAAAAGTCCACAGTCGTCATTCGTCTTTAGTCTAGATTTAGTTAATTTAGTAGTTTAATATAGATTTCCTTAGTTTTTCCGTAACCCCCCCAACCAATTAAACAGTTACAGTCTGTGTCAGTCTAGGTCTAGATAGAGTCTAATTAGCGTAATTAGAGAGTCTCGTGGGTTCGATACTCGGACTTACTTAGGCTATACTGCATTGACCGGTACACTTGCCGGGTTGCGTGGTTTAGTTTTAGATCGAGTCTAAGTTTATAAATTTAAAGCTTAGAGTGTCTAGATTAGGTTAATTTTAGTAGTTTTTATTTAACCACTTTTAGCACATCAAGTTTTTGGCGCCGTTGCCGGGGACTCTTGGCGATTGCGTTTATTAGCTTTGATTAGACCTAACTGAAAAATCCGTGCTACTTGTACAGTTGTGTAATTTTTTTAGTTAGTTTTTTTTCTCTCTACCTTGTTCTGCTCTTTCTACTCTCTTAATGGCAGGTGATCCTATTGACGTGGATGTCTCTGATGATGAGTCTTATCCTACCGAACCACTATGGGATTTGTCAGATGAAGAGGATGAGGAAAGTGAAGATGAGCTGTTTTGGGAGAGAGAATTTGCGAATGAGTTAGAGGGTTTGCCTGTAGATGAAGAAGTAGGTACGTTTGATCCGGAGGAGGACCTTGCTTACCTAGAAGCTTTACTTGCAAGAAACCCTATGACGGACATCAAACAAAAAGAAGTGGTGGTGGAAGAGGAAGAACACCACAGCTGGCCCGTGGTGCTAATAGCGAATGCAAGAAAAAATTTAAAATCACGGGAGAAGGCTATGAGAAGAACACCTGGGATCGTGTTTCAGCGGCTCCTGCCAGGTAAGTTCAAATTTTTGTGTTCTAACCCGTTAAAAATTTTAAAATCATTTTATAATTCCACTACAAAAATTTTAAATGTATATGAGAAACGGGTGGAATTAAATGGGTTAGACCGGGTTCAGATAAAAGAGAAACCTCCTGATTAAATTCAAGTGAGGGGAGTTTTGTAGAGTTTGTATTTTGAGTCGTAGTTTTTGTATATTGAGTCTTAGTTAGTAGTTTTTGAGTCGGTTTTTTTTAGAGTTGGTACTGCTTGGGTTTTGTTTTGTTGTGATTGTGCAGGTTTGGATTGTACCACCCGTACTCAATCTCCATTCGAGTGATTTCGGAACTGCCATATTGATAAACCCAAGCAGACTAAGGCAACGATCGCGAATGAAATGCTATACGATCGTTCGTTGGATTCAAGACTCGTACGGCGGGCACTGACTTTTGTCCTAACCAGCTAAGTCTTTTCCAACTCTCTCTGTATTTTATTTCTTTCGTATTTATTGTTAGTTTCCATCTTTGCATTAGGGACAATGCAATCTCTAAGTGTGGGGATGGGATACTTGTAAATATTTGAGTCATAAAAAAAATTAAAAATACAAAAAAATTAAAAAAATTTGAAAAATTAAAAAAAATTGAAAAATTAGAAAATGTCTTTTGAAAAAAGAAGTTTGAAAATTAAAGCGGAAAATGATAGAAAAGATGAATTTTTGCTCGGGGTCGAATAATAATAATATGAGATTATAATAAACCGAGTTTGTGTCTAGTTTGGGATATGTGGATAGGCCCGGGTTTGGTTTTAAGTCCCTTTGAGTTAATATACCTTAATTGTCGGTCTGCTAGTGGGTTTTCATCTGGGAAATATGGGAAACTAAAACCGCCAAAAATAGTATAAGGGATGCCGTTATAAGCTAAGATAGTTAGAGTTTTTTTATCATATCTCGCTGAAAAAAGAAAAAAAATAGAATAAAAGTGAGCTAGAAACTAAATGAAAGTAACACAGGCCTATGTAATCCGAGTTGGGGATAGCGACTCTACAACCGGAATGCCTCTGGGATGTGTGAAATCGACTTGCCGAATAAAAGTACCGAAACCTATGTAATCTGTGATTGGGGATAGCGACTCTACAGTCGGAATACCGCTGGGTTAGGGAAAGCATCGTCTAGTCTCACGAATGAATGAAAAAAAAAAAGAGAAAAAGCAAGCAAAAAAAAAAATGGAAAAAAATAGATTTGATTTTAAACTCTCTTTATCTTGGTATAAAACGGTTAGGAATTGGTCAAATGATCGTTCTTTTAGTCCTATAAGCTTGAGGGGGGATTAGGTGGACTGTAGATTCTAGTGTGAGACCCTAGGTGGACCGACCGCACTTAAACTAAATTTACATGATAAGGGTTTAGGATTGAATTCGGGTTTAAAGTGGATAAGTATATTCGCAATCGCGGCTAACGCAAGCTTTGGTTTTTACTAAAATATACATAAGTTTTTGACCCGAGTATTTATCCATCTCTGATTCCGTTGCATAATTCTTTTTCGAGGACGAAAAAAGGTTAAGTGTGGGGATATTTGATGTGGGGTAAAATACGCATATTTGTCCCGTGTAAATTGTATAGTTTTTATTTGTTTTTATTTGTTTTTATTTAGTTTAGTATTATATTACACTAATTTGTGTTTTGGCAGGTTCTGGTGCAAATGGAGCAAAAACGAGTAATAAAGAAATAACCAGCCAGTTGAACAGAGTGGGGCGCCAGTGACATAAGTGAAATTACAGTTATTTTCCTTGAGTGAGCCGTGTCCGCTATATCTGTGTTATCTATTAGAGGCTGCCATTAATTAAATTAGTGGGATGAAAAATAAAGGGCAATTATGTGGGTTGACTAATACTTTAGTCATATTATTGTTTTGGTGAAATGGGTCCGAAAGAACAAATATAGGCGGCTATTTTATTCAAAGGTTGCTGCCAAAAATTAGTAATAGAAAGAAAAGTGTGGGCCGCATAAAAACATTAAAGCCCAGCAGATCTTGAATGTAGAGTTGGGCCTTGGAGCATGTCAACGAGACTAAGGTGTGTTGTTATTGTTTTCGAAAAAAAACACAATTGGACGGGACAACATCAGAAGACGTCGAACAGAAGGCAGCATCATCAGGAGACGCACGAAAGAAAAAAGCAGTTTTGCGGGAATCGTCGGGGTTGAAGCAAGAGGCTTAGGGATCAAGAATTAAACGGGTTTTATCTATTTAATTCTCTTGTTTTCTTAGTTTCTTTATTTTACTTCAATGAATTCTGTGATTGAAACTTGTTTATTATCTTCGTTCATGACTTTGATTGGCTAAACTTTTAAGCCACCTAGACTTAGTTGAATGGATTGATTAATGTTTTTATCTTTTTCGTTATTTGCATGAATATTATGGGTTGATTGTGTTTTGTAAGGAGTTTGAGTTAATGATTTGATGTATATGCATGCTTTGATTTGGTTTATTATTGTTATTTGCTTCGTATGATTCTTAGTGACGGTCTATATCACAACACAGAGTCATATTAGGGTTTAGGGTTTCGGTGAGTGTCTATATCACGTTAGAAAACCTTCACTCTTTAGGGAGAATTGCGCAATAATCCTTAGAAGTAACTGATAATAATTTACTAAGTCTTAGTGTTCTACTAGTCCTAATACCTGGGAAGTGAGGGGCTATTGGTAGGTCTTACCCGGCGAATTGCTTTAGATAGGCCTTGGGAAAGGTTATGTCTTGGTTTACCTGTCGGTCTTATTAGTCTATCAAGTCAAGTTAATTACTTCAAACTACCCTAGATCTAGGATTGGGAAAGAATAGGTCAACATTAGGGTACTTACACAATAATTAGACAACTGGGAAGAAGTCTAATAACCGGTAGGATTAACGGCCTAGGTAGTGCCACAGGTTTCTCCTTGAGAAGGGTCGAGGGGCCTCATTGGTTCTTAATAGGTTTAGTATCATAAGATCCCGGTTCCATAACTCATGTATTTAACTTAATCGGTAATTTCTTAAAAACAATCCAGGATTCTTGTCTAGGTGGTCTCGTTCTCATATAAGAAAAGTCCACAGTCGTCATTCGTCTTTAGTCTAGATTTAGTTAATTTAGTAGTTTAATATAGATTTCCTTAGTTTTTCCGTAACCCCCCCAACCAATTAAACAGTTACAGTCTGTGTCAGTCTAGGTCTAGATAGAGTCTAATTAGCGTAATTAGAGAGTCTCGTGGGTTCGATACTCGGACTTACTTAGGCTATACTGCATTGACCGGTACACTTGCCGGGTTGCGTGGTTTAGTTTTAGATCGAGTCTAAGTTTATAAATTTAAAGCTTAGAGTGTCTAGATTAGGTTAATTTTAGTAGTTTTTATTTAACCACTTTTAGCACATCACTAGCCCTAATATACGAATAGGTGACCCTCGCAGGCCGCGTAAGATCAAGAAGGAGGCTTACGCGGGCCGCGTAAACCTCAAATTTCAGCTATAAATAGATTTAGCCATGAGCAGTTCACTAGTGTTGAAAACAATTCTCAAAAACGAAGTTATACTGCTCAAATTCGAAATTTAAAGTATCAAGGCGCTGCTACGATACAGGGTATTAACTCGATCGCTGCTACGATTCAATGCCCGATCGATTGAAACTATCCGATGGATGTTTAAGTGCTGCCCAAAGTAGGGCTATACTTTGTCATTCGTCGTGAATTCGATGGATGTTTAAGCATTCCACTTTGTCATTCGTTGTGAGGGTTTTAATCTCGTGAGTTATCGTAAATGCTGTATTAGTTACTGACCTAGTTTGTGTGCATTGTTATTTAAATTAGGTTACAAGGCTAATCAGTAGGCTAAACTCTGCCCGTTAAATCTGCAATGTGAGTCATTCGCTTTTTATCAATAATGTTTTACAATACTCCAATCATTTTCAAAGGTTACAATTACAAGGATTAAGTCATGGTTATCTTGAATCACTGGCTAGTGGGGTATTGTGCACATTACTAAATTTCTCATAGTTAGGCTAATAAATCCTAACAGTGATAATCATCACTACTTGGGTGAAAGGACCCATTAGTGGTATGACCATCGTCACCAGTAGGTGACACGGCGCCGGATAAAAATAAGATAGAAGCCATTGTAATCGCTCTTATGCTGTAATTTATAACTAGGTGTCATTTTATGTAAACTGAATGACTCGCCAGTATTTCCCCGCTGATAAAATATTTTTAAAACATGTTTCAGGCGACCTGCTGTGATTCAAGGAAAACGTGCTAAGGAGCACTAACAAGCTTGAAGTGGTGGCTCAGTTAAAATAAATAAACATGTTTTGTAAACCAGGGAATTTCCTCGTGAAATTCCTCTATTGTAAATTACGGGGTTGATCCCGAATTATGAAATAAAATAATCGGGCATTTTCAAGTTTTAAATGATCCTATTAAATCTTCCGCTGTTAACTCAATTAACTAATACCACGGGTTTCTGTCTCGCGGCTCCTGGACAGGGTAAAACCGGGACGAGGGCCGTGACAATACGCCGCTGGTACTTCCTATATATAAGTGCTTCCGTCATGTTACTAACTTTCGTACCACGTGCCATGCGAAACTTAGTGTTTTGCAAACCGGTGATGTGGATGTTGAAATCTAAGCTATGGGAAACTACTTGAGTAATCTAAGTGTAATCTATGAGTACTCTAGCGTAATCTATGTGTGGTCTACGTATGTGTTGTTTTGAGTAACAAAATACGAAATGTAGCCTAGCGCCGAAGACGAGGCGAACGTGGCATGTCCGAAACATGGTGGATACGCCGTTGGTATTTCCTATATATAAGTGTTTCTGGCATGTTACCGAACCTTCGTACCACGCGTTAAGTGAAGTTCGTAGTTTTGTAGACTCGAGCTAAAGTTCTTGAAACTATTTGGGTAATCTATGAGAAAATTCGTGATGAAATCTAATGTTGTGGATAGCGAAGCATGACACCGATGACGAGACGGACGTGGCATGATTGAATCATGGTGGATCTTATATATAAGTGCTTCCGTCATGTTGTCGAACTTTCGTAGGACGTGCCATGCGGGATTTCGCTGTTTTATGGACTGTGGTGAGATGGTTGAACACTAATATATGTGAAGCTATTGGGCTAATCTATGAGAATCTATTGGGTTAATTTACGTGAATCCATCTGAATCTATTTGGGGTAATCTACGTGTATGTGATGATGATGATGAGTTCATTGTTATGTATGGCAATTGCGACACGACACGTAACATGACACCGAGTACGAGGCAGAAGCGATGTGCCCAAAGCGTGGTGGATACGCCGCTGGTACTTCCTATATATAAGCGTTTCTGACATGTTGCCAAACTTCGTACAACGTGCCATGCGAAGGTCATGGGTTTGCGGTGTTGAATCTATTGGAATCTATGAAACTTGTTGGAAACTTGAATCTTTAATCTACGTGAAACTACATAAATCTTGAGTCTTTAATCTACCATGTGTGAATCTATACTGTGAGACTTTGTGATCTAGACTTATATGACCCTCTTGTTGGATCTTTAGATGTCTTCCCGAAAGCTATCCGACTCTCTCAAGAGATCCAGGGAGAAGTCTCAGAAAAAGATGATGTCCTTTATGGTCGACCAGATCGCTCGCGTCGTGCCAAAGATCGTCTCTGAGATCCAAGGATCAAACACTCCTCCATCCTCTACTGATTCTAAAATAGAGAAGGTGAAACCTACTAAGTTCAGCTACAAACATTTTATCTCTTGCAACCCTAAGCCTTTCACAGGCAGTGATGGGGTGACTGCTATGCTGGAATGGTTTGACAGCATCGAGGTTACCTTCATTAACAGCGAGTGCCTAGAGCATTTAAAGACTAGGAGTGCAACGGGAATGTTTCAAGGCAGGGCTCTGGAGTGGTGGTCGAATGAGAGAAACATCCGTTCTAATGAAGAGGCCTATGCTCTTCCATGGCCCGAGGTGCGAGAATTAATGATGCTTGAATTCTGCCATCCCCATGAACAACTGAAGCTTGAGGAAGAGTTTTGGCATCTCAAGCAGATTGGTGATGACAATCAGTAGGTGTCGATACTTAGCACCCACTGTGAGTATACTCGATCCCTTTTTGTTTTAAACTTTGGGATGTAACATGTGTTCTATGAAACTTGAAACTTGATACTTTTGAATCTAAAAACTCTATCCTATGTGTATGTGAAACTTGTGATTCTTGATTCTTGATTCTTTATGCTATGTGAATGTTTAATCCCTGTGTATAGTTCCGCCTTAACAATAGTGGCGCTATAGGAAGATGCACCTCCCCATTATTCTCGGGGGTATTGTTAGGAGGATTCTAGTTTTCCTTGAGTCTTGGGAAAACACCTAAAGCATCAGGACACTTGGGTTATCACTTGGACTGCGAACGCTAGCATGGCTGAAACTATTTTTATCATTTACATAATGGATATTAGTCTTTTTAATCTACTATGCTATGTACTCAAACTTGTATATTCGCCAGTACGTTTTTGTACTGACTTTATTTTAATACATGTTGCAGGCTGACAGGATGCTATGATTCATGAAACTTGCTAGGATGCTGCTTAGAAACACATCATAGCTAAACTAGAAACTTTGAAACTATTTTGATGATGATTTGTAATTGATGTTTTGTGGTTGATACTTTAGACAATTATTGTGCAATGAATTTAATCTATATTGAAATACCTAGTGTTATGGAATCTCATGAGCAATCTGAACGCTTAGTGCCGCACCCCGATGTTTCCGCCATCGGTTGGGGTGTAACAGGAGAGAAGTGTGGTCGCTTCTAATGGAATTAGGGCATAATTCATGGAGCTCCCACGGAACCAGGAAAGTGCTCCATGACCATTATTGGAGACAAAAAATAAGGAGATGCCCGGCTAGGGAAAGTATTGTGTGAATGTATATTGTCGTTTACATAAATGGGGGGATCACGTCTACAAAACCTAGTAGGCTAAGTATGCTTCACAAAGGAAGGTTCAAAGGCTACACCTACCTATCTTTCAATACTCGACTTTCGAGTTTTCATCGGGGAATTTTGTGTGTTTTAATCGATTTCCATTCATCTGGGGGATTGTTGGAAATTTGAGTGAAAATGGGTTTTTCACTAAATATTTTGAACATCAATAATATTTATATATGTGTTGTATAAATAATTATTTATGGGTTTGTGTTCAAACTATGTCCAAATAGAGCTAAGATGAATGAGATATCGAAGCTTGAAGTTGTATGTTTGGAACAAACAAAGATGAATAAAATGGATTAGTTTTGTCAACTTGTCCCACACAGGTGAGATGACAAAACTCAAAGTGATATATAAGAATGAGCACTCCTTGTAATTTGTTTCCTTAAAGGCAAACACTAGTGGGGACCAAAGGGTGCGCGACACCCACACATATGCGCGCGAGTATGGATGGCGCATGACCAGGTGACATCCTAGTATGTGCAGTGGCATCCGTGTGGCGCGCGACTCCACATCACATATGCGCGCATAACATGGGCTATAGGCCAAATGTGGTGCACTTTGAAATTCACACACCGCCTTTGTATTTTTGCCCATGAGCGTGTGGTCCGATACATGGCGGGTCCGCTTATGGCGCACCAGTGGGTGACTTAGGCGGATGATGTGGTGCAGGCATCTTAGGCATGCGACGGGTAGTGCAAGGGCGCGCGAGTTTGCATGGCGCACGTCATTGGCTATGGCGAAGAATGTAAGTAGCGCGCAAGTATGGATGACGCATGACCAGGTGGCGTCCTGGTATGCGTAGTGGCATCCGTGTGGCGCACAACTCCATATAACGTGGCGTGAGATCCTTGAAGCGTGGCGGGCAGACTGATAGGCCAGTTAAAGCACGCGCAGGCACACTGGTCTGCATACCATGCGCATACGCAGGTTCCATACAGTGTGGCGCACGGACTGAAGAGCCACTTCAGGCGCGCGCACATGTTTGCAGCGGAAACAAAGCAGCTGGTTGGACCTGGTTGAACGAGTTGTTTCAACTTGTTTAATTCTGTCATGAATGAATATGACAGTTTCATTGACCATATGAATTCCATCTTAATATAATTAAATCTTGTTTATTACAAGATTTATTGCCTCATTAATTATAGAATTAAAGGCAAGGAATGTTTCAATTTTGTGAATGTGTATATATATATGAACCTTGGGTTCATATTTGTGATATACACAAGATACGAGATGAGAGGATCTCATGAAAACCATTAGAAACATTCAATACATAAATATATACAACTTCTTTTCTTTATTTTCCAAAACATCAAATTATACCCGGTGTAATCTCGGGCTTGAAAGCCATCTTCGGCAGTACAACTGCTGCTTCGGTTGTTGTATCCTGGAAACAGACCATCTGAGAGGAAGCACATAATCTGTTTTAAGGGCCCCGTATCAAACACGATCCTCAACCTAAACCTTCATCTTTTTGTATGTTCATTGTTGCAGTTCATAAGGTGCGGCTGAAGCTTTTCCAAAGACGTCGACTTGAATCAAGATTGTTCATAAGGTACGGTTGAAGCTTTTCCAAAAACGTCGACTTGAATCAAGATGGGTACAACCGGTATTGTACTAGAAGAATTTCCCACAAACAACGAGAGTCTCGTTATTATATATTTTGTAATATATTTTCTTGAAAACGTGAACCTAGTTCCTACAGATAGAACACTACATTAAATCATTTCAACTCTTGTAGAACTCAAACACAATCATACCAAAAATTGCTCCTAAACCACAAGTTGAAGATGAAGATTTTCATCAGAGTAGACTCATAGGTATCATATAAAATCTACTTGGCAAATTCACTCATCAATGCAAAACGTATTGTGTCGTGTAAAACGAGCCATACTCTGACACGTTTAACATGATTAGTGAACACAGACATGACACATTTAACCAAATGTGCCATTATCTTAAAATTAACACATACATGTTTAATAAGTATGCGGGTTACATGCCACAACACATTTAACGTTATAAGTTAATCAATTATATAACACGAAATCGTCTCATTTAACACCATGTGATCCATTAAATACGGTTAACAAACAATGATAAAATAAAAGTTATTAATGTCTTATCAAATTGTTAGGCTATATAACATGATAATTAAAACGTTTTATGTGTGTCATGACTTAGTTAAGTGGGTTAAACCCTTTAAACACATTTTTAATCATCTCATTAGCGTGTCGACATATTTATCACATGTGCTTGTTTACTCCAAACACTAACACGTTTAACTTCGTATCAAGTCATAACGTTTAAGAAGTCATGTAATAATTTGTCACTACTAGATCAATCACCGGAAACATAGAACCAATAGGACAAACTATAAACAACAGTTATCAAATAAAATATAGAACAATATGACAAATTATTATAGTTAAGAGAATAAGACGAAGTGGGGGTGAAGGGGCTGGTAGTCTTCGATAGGGACGATGACGGTAGCCGACGACTAGGGAGACTTGACCTAAGGCATGACTTTCATTTTTATTTTCTTTTGCATTAAATAATTTTTTAAACTTAAAATAAAATGATAATTTTACATCATATTAACATAATTTTTGCATCGATTAGTCCTTTATTATGTACTATACAATGTAATCGAAGAATTTACATCGAGATAATTGGTAAACGGGCAACAAGTTGCGCCGCTACCCCTTTTTGAATAGCAAAACTAAGTCTTTTAAAAACTACGTTCATAGATCTCGGGGTCATAACATTACTATGCATGACCCTTTGAACTCGACTAAGTAGGTCCATAGCCTCTGGCGCCAGAAAACCAAAAGTATCAAAAGCAAATGGGATAAACATGTGCTGGTTGTCAAGGCACGCTTTCTCATGCTTGATCACTTTACCCGAAGCAGCCTTTAAAGCAGTCTGGCCCACTGTGAAAGTACTACTCCCTAAGCCCACAAGCGGGGAAACCCCTGTTAAGATGAAAAGTCAAGTTTTGCCTTTCCTTATATGTACTCTATAATATAACTAGGTGTAATACCCGCGTAACCACACGGGTAGGTTTAGTAATATCGAAATCAAATACTAAAAAACAGATTATAATATATCATTTAAATTTTGGTCTTTAATTCTATATCTTTATAAAGTAATGTTCAAGGCAGTATGTGTGACCACACGGGTAGTTTTAATAACCATCGAAATAGATTATAATACATCATTTAAATTGTTTGTATTTAATTCATCTTTGATATAGAAACAGTGGATGAGGGCCACCAGATGTTATAACCACTTTTAAGGGGAAAGTCTAATGCAAACAGCTGCTTATGATGAATAGCAGTGGACAGTATTTAGAAAACAGATGTTTGAGCACAACAGTAATTAGGGGTAAGGAAATGATAATGATTTGAAAGACTATTAAATCAGCAACTGTTTAATGAGATTATGTTGAATGATTTTGTTGAATGATTTTGTCTTGCGTAAACACAATATCATTTCCAACATTTGTTGATGGTGATTTATGAAATACCTGCAAGAATGCCATCCTTAACAAAATACATTTTAGACACAAATTGTCAATCTTTATATGTCAGCAGTTTTTACATTCCACTGCTTCATTCCAAGCAGGGCTTTGGTCTTTAGCAGCACTTATCTTAGGACAGTAGATTAAATAACAGCACTTTATCTGGTGCAGTTGTAGTATACAAACAGTGGATGAGGGCCATCAGAGGTTATAACCACTTTCAAGGGGAAGGTGTAATGCAAACAGCTGCTTATGATGAATCCACTGATGTGGACCAGTCTTATTTGGCCCAAACAAATAACGACTTTCAAGGGGAAAGTCTATTTCAATGGTTAATAATAATATTATGATATTGAAAAATAAGATGGTGGTACCTCTTCAAGGGCAAATACACCCCAAATAGAACAAAAAAAACAAACAAACTACACAGAAGCCTATACAAAATCCAACTTTTACAAAATTCTGCTAGCAATAAACACTTCTTCATTCGATATTAAATAGTATTACAAAATTCTGAGTTTGAAAAATATTAAAAACTAAACATTACAATTAACACTTCCTAGGATATCTATTTCTCTGGCCTTCTTCCATGCAATTTCATTTTTTGTTTTAATTTGCAGATCTGCTAGCATATCACAGGTCTTCTGATCCTGTTTCAGCAGATGTGTCATAAACTCTTCTGCTTTTTCTTTAAACTCTGCTGGAGGAGAAGAGACAACTTCATCCAGCAGTGCAATGCTACTCCACGTCTGCTTATAATATTTATCACTTACCAATGCAACTTTTTTGTTGACTTCTTCAGCTTTTCTCTGTTCATGGAGTGACCATCTTGAATATTCAATTTTAAGATCGGTATTATCCGACCACTGGTAGAAGGTTTTGCTTGCCATTTAGAAAGACTGTAAGTGGTTTTGGACGTTTTGTTTTAGTATGAAGGGTTTTTTAAAAATGAAGTCTTGATGTTTTCAAGTAGAGCAATCATGATCCTTTATAGTGTTTGAAATATTTGATAGGGTAAACGAAGAGACGTCTGCTAATAAAGATCATTTTTCAAAGGTTTTACATTAAAATGTTTGATAAGGTAAATGAAGAGACATGTTGGCCATATACACGTTTTTCATTATTAAATCATTACATGTATCAGGTTTCTAAATATAAATTTTTATTTAATGGTTGCATTTAAACCTGACCTTTGGGCTGTACATATCCTATATAATATCATTGCAAATTCAAATATAGTTTCATCATAACCAGATTCATTCAGTGAAATAGAAGAGCAACTCTTATTGTTTTGCCTTAGTTGTTATAAATACATTAAAATGAAGTCATATACTTCTGCACAATCTGAGGATTTCAAGCAACGCTTTATTAAAGAAATCGAAGAGCAAGTTTTTGCTGATAGGAGTACTCTTCAAGAGGTGAAGATATGTTTTAACGGACTGCAACTTGGTCTGCTGACAAGAGACCAAGTTTCAAGAGACCTGAGGGCGATGCCGACTACTTCCGTTCGTGACCTGTGTGTTGCGAATAATATAGAGTGTGGAGACAGAGACCTGGACTTCATGAGAAAGATCAATGACATACATCGAGAAGTGCAGTGCTCTATGGAGTTGAAGTTAAAGTTTCTTCATTCTTGCTATTAGACTTTAAGTGTCTGATTACTTTTCTTTTTTTTATGTAATTGTAACTTTTTTTAATATTTATACTATAAACGATTTAATTTTTTTTATGACACTTTATTTTTGGTTCTGTTTCATTATAATTTTAGGTATGGTTTTGGGCTGACCAATTTTTTTTGGGTTTTGTTTTAAATGCTGAATTTTTGATGTGTTATAGGTTCTTCACTCGGAAACAATTTTTTTTGGGTTTTGTTTTAAACGATACAAGTAAAACTCTAAAGCAGGTATGATATGAAACATATTTTTCTCGATTGTTAAAGAGTAGGTAACGCTAATTCAGTGTAGTGAAAATGAAAAGGAAATAATACCTGATGAATGAACCGGACGATCCGATTATAAACCACTGATCACCCTAAAAATAAACCACATACCAACAAACAATCACAAAACAAAACAAAACAAACCAAACCAAACCAAATTCAAGAATCAACTCTGTAAATATAATCATGTAGTATGGATTTTACCTAGCTAAACAGTGTATCATAAAGTGCCATAAGACCGGTTTGTCGAAAAGAATAACTATAAGTCATTGATATAATAAAAATCTCACCGGAAAAATTAATGAAAATGTAAATTACAATATCTGTTGATGGTGATTTATGAAACCTCTGCAAGAATGCCATCCTTAACAAAATACATTTTAGAGGCAAATTGTCAAGTTTAATATGTCAGCAGTTTTTACATTCCACTGCTTCATTCCAAGCAAGGCTTTGGTCTTTAGCAGCATTTGACTGAGGGTAGTAGATTAAATAGCAGCACTTTGTCTTCAGCAGTTGTTGTACACAAGCAGTACTTAATGGACAGCAGTGTCACCTGGTATATCGGGGGTGAGTTCACATATTGTTTACCATTATCTCATTGAAAAGTTTTAATGTGTAACCTGGTCCGATTATAAACCACTGATCACCCTAAAAATAAATCACATACCAACAATCACAAAACAAAACAAACCAAATTCAAGAATCAACTCTGTAAATATAATCATGTAGTATGGATTTTTAGGTTTCAAAAGAGTGTATCATTTGTTTGAGGTATCTAAAACTCTGTTTGACTAAAGTCAACCACTGTTTGTAAAGGGTAATCTTTGTGTTTGCCAAATCACTGTTTCTCAAGACTCTGTTTGTAACCAAACAGAGGTTTCAAACATATGTTTCTTATACCACTGTTTGAAATCCTAACGTCTGTTTAAAAAAACAGAGATTACATAAGGAAAAATAAACATCTGATTGACCAAAAGTGAACAGACATTTAACATTTGTTTTAAAAAACCAAACCTCTGATTAATTAACAGATTTTAGGTTTCAAAAGAGTGTATCATTTATTTAAGGTATCTAAAACTCTGTTTGACTAAAGTCAACCACTGTTTTGTAACGGGTAATCTCTGTTTTGCCAAATCATTGTTTCGAAAACCACGGGTCATTTTTTCGAAAACCATGCATAATATATAAAACAACGAATCACTATATATTTTTTTTTTGAAGGGAATTACTTTCCCGAATGTTCATATATGTTGGAAATATGCTTATTAAACTTCGATACAGAAGTTTTAAAACATCAAATGAATATACTAACAAACTTAAAATCTTTACCTTGAAAAAAATCAATACATGAAATACAACTTGACTTTCAACAAACATTAACTATGGTAAAACAGCCTAATAAACTCCTAACATCTGCTATTAGCCTAAGCACTGTTACATTGTTAACCTCTGTTGAGCAGCATCTGTTGAATATCATCTATTGGTCTTTAACATCTGTTGAGCCATAGCAGACCTTTGCTTCTTCAGATTTTGTCTTCATCAGTAGAGTTTCACTTTGGCAGACCTTTGGATCAGCAGACTTTATCTTCAAGCAGATGTTCTCTTTTGGCCGACTTTAGCTTTGCCAGACCTTTGGAGTAGCAGATGTTGAGTCTGTCATTGGGAGGAGCAGATTCTTCAAAGCACTGTTATACATTTTTTTTTCAATTGTATATTTTTTTATTGTTATACATTAGAAAATAAAAAAAATAGTTTACCTGGCTGCTTCAACTTCTGTATCAAACAGACCAAGAGCAGGCAAATCGAAATAAGAATTACCTTCGAAGAAATAGCCTTGTAATCTCTTGTTACTACAACTTTAAATATATATGGTCTGGTTCACGGTTTAATTTTAACGATTTGGAACTTAAAACCATGATAGTTCAGTAAAAATGTCATACAAATATAGAGAGTAATAAAGTTGCTAACCTCGGTCATGAAAGTTATATTGTTCATTAACCGATCTGTTTAACCAATAGTAACGTATTCCAAACTGGGAAAAAAAGAACTATACTTAGTCAGCTAACCCTATTAAGAGTAGACGTAAATGAGAAAGATTGTCAGTGAATTTTAAGTATGTCAAAAGTCAAAATGGACTTGGGATGTTGACTTACATGCCATACTTTTTCAGTTTGAATATTTTCATAAGCCATTAAGAATGGATTCATTTTTCGAAGACGTATCTTAGAAGTATGGGAGGCTTCTCATCAATATGAAGATTGGACTCAAACTCAACCATTAAGCACTCTAGTTGATTTTATTTTTCAAATACCTGGATGGTTTCGCAGAAGGCAGAGAGCGGATGTGGTCTCATTGTCCATCCATGATTTGACTTTCAAAGCTCACGAGCACCTGTTGCGTAATATGAAAGAAATATACTGTCAATTCGTCACTTAAACAGCAATATGCAACTATATGATAATCAAACAAATAACCAAATCAGTCCGAAAGTTATTTACTTTCAACTGAATCAAGTCAATCAGTTCGAAATCATCAACTGTCTACACAATTCAAATCAAAAATTCATTTTGTCAACTTCGATTCAAATTCAGAATCGGATTTCAAAAACAAATTCAAAGTTGATTTTATTTTTCAAATAACTGGATGGTTTCGCAGAAGGCAGAGAGCGGATCTGGTCTCATTGTCCAGCCATGATTTGACTTTCAAAGCTCACAAGCACCTGTTGCGTAATATGAAAGAAATATACTGTCAATTCGTCACTTAAACAGCAATCTGCAACTGTATGATTATCAAACAAATAACCAAATCAGTCCGAAAGTTATTTACTTTCAACTGAATTAAGTCAATCAGTTCGAAATCATCAACTGTCTACACAATTCAGATCAAAACTTCATTTTTTCAACTTCGATTCAAATTCAGAACCGGATTTCAAAAACAAATTCAAAGTTGATTTTATTTTTCAAATACCTGGATGGTTTCGCAGAAGGCAGAGAGCGGATGTGGTCTCATTGTCCAGCCATGATTTGACTTTCAAAGCTCACGAGCACCTGTTGCGTAATATGAAAGAAATATACTGTCAATTCATCACTTAAACAACAATCTACAACTGTATGATTATCAAACAAATAACCAAATCAGTTCGAAAGTTATTTACTTTCAACTAAATCAAGTCAATCAGTTCGAAATCATCAACTGTCTACACAATTCAGATCAAAACTTCATTTTGTCAACTTCGATTCAAATTCAGAACCGGATTTCAAAAACAAATTCAAAGTTGATTTTATTTTTCAAATACCTGGATGGTTTCGCAGAAGGCAGAGAGCGGATGTGGTCTCATTGTCTAGCCATGATTTGACTTTCAAAGCTCACGAGCACCTGTTGCGTAATATGAAAGAAATATACTGTCAATTCGTCACTTAAACAACAATCTGCAACTGTATGATTATCAAACAAAATGCAATATCAGTCCGAAAGTTATTTACTTTCAACTGAATCAAGTCAATCAGTTTGAAATCATCAACTGTCTACACAATTCAGATCAAAACTTCATTTTGTCAACTTCGATTCAAATTCAGAACCGGATTTCAAAAACAAATTCAAATTTTATCTATGTTTAACCGTTCAAACAGATCTGAAGTGAACTTGGAATGTTCGAAATGATCAAACACTTTGATCGAAAACAGCAAGTTCAATAGAGTTTCAGTTTCGGAAATGAACTAAAAGTTCAATAGAGTTTCAGTTTCGAACACGAAACGATAAATCAATTACTAAAAATATTGAAGATTTCATTGATGAAACTCATACCTTTTAACAAAGATTTTCTCTATCAATGGATATGTAATCGCGTAATAAGAGTAATCTGAAAAAACATTGGGACATCAGTGTCAAACATCATTATAATCATAAAAGAAAACGGTAAAAGGAGTGATCAACTTTGTTGCACATCGATTCTACTTATTAAACGAATCTGGAACTCATTCTCAGTCATTAAGGAATAAGGATAAACTGCATCCTTAAGGTTGCTTTTTTCTTCATCAAAGTGACTGGTCTGACCTGTATATAATAGATTATCTATCATTTAAAAACAATATATATATATATATATATAAAACCATCACTTCCTTAGCCAAAACTTGGAATTAACAGTCAAAGGGCAGACTGGAAATTAAGGCTCTTTGAGAAGCTTCTTCATGAATGTAACAACACCACCATTCACGGTTGTCGATCCGTCGACGCATGCGGTGGTTTCTACTCAGATCTAGGGATGAGCGTGGTACCGGTACCAAAAATCTTCAAAACTGGGTACCGGTACCGAAAAAGTATTTGAAGCTAAAAATCGGTATTTTACCAATACCATACCGAATCGGTACGGTTCCAAAAATGCAAAAAAGTGGGTGCCGGTAAAGAAAAAATTTGGCACTGGTAACCAGTGTCCCTGCTCAGATCTGCCAACACCGGTAGTAATCGACAACCTTTGGGACCATTGCTATACTCAACGGTATTAAAACTAAATCCCGAAGCTTTAACTTAAGCGTAACCTGATAACCATTGCTATTCTCCACACAAATAAAGGTAGAAAAAGGTACATAACATGATATAATGCAAGGAGTCGGCAAAAGTTAATTTGCTATTTTTAATATTCAAAATGATACAAAGGAACCGTGCATATAAAATATGTTTGTGTAGAATAACACATTGATATAAGCAACAATCTGATTAAGTTTTAGATTTAGATTTTGATATTATTATTTTTTCCTAAAGAAACTTCTTTGACAGTTTGACTGCTGAATTCTATTACCTAATTATTATTTTTTAAGCAACTATGATCTCTCAAGCTAGACCCAGAAACAGGCGTATAATTTGCAAACTTGATATGGTCTTGTTCATGAGAAAATAGTTAAATTAAGTGGGATTATAGTGGGCAAAGCTGTTGTTGCAATTCATAAGAAAACGGGTTATGGCCCGAATTACTCACTCATAACAAAACATGTCGAAATTACTTCTATTAGAGGAAGAAAAAAAAACTTGCAAGATAAGCAAAGAGGAAGATATCCCTCGGCTAGCATGTAAGAAAGATAAGCTATGAGTATCGTGATAGCAACTTCTCGATCCGTTGAATGCCTAAACTCCATCAGACCGAAAAAGAGTTTGTGTCATCGACAAAGAAGAGTTAGTGTCATCGATAATGTATACGTTTGAACACGCTAGGCGGCTTTTGACCCTTGAATCTTTTTAACCCATTTTATTTTTGTGCATAATTTTCAGATTTTACTTGTTTGACCCATTATCAAGGAAACTAAATAACCAACTTAAGACCTCTAGATACTCTGAATGAAAACGAATGAGTGTTTTAGGTTATTTGAGCTTGAGAAGAATAGAATGGTAGAATCTGAAACTTTTTATGTAAACATGTAAAAACGTACCTAATCCCCGGAGACGGTATCCGAGGACCAAACCCAGAACCACCTAATGCAGGACTTCCTCTAGCAAAAAAACAAATCAACGATACTCTTAACTAACATCAATATAAATAACCTTAAAATGTATTGTAATATTGTATATTACCTTGGTTCTCTAGGCCTGGGACGCTTAGATGAAGATCACCTCTTGAATCTTGATTCTCGAAGGACCCATCTACATATCAAACATGGGAAATAAAACTTTCAATAAACAAACTTATATAAAATTCAGTTGATCAATCAATAAAAAATTTAAAAGGTGAAAATTTGAACCTTGAACAAGAGATGATCAAGCAGTTCCTGAACATAGGGTAAAAGCCAATCAAACTCTCCAGCTAGCTGTTGCGTACCCTATCGAACTGCCCAGCTAGCTGGTGTGTAATATTGAACCACATTCCTTGTAAAAGGTGGATGACAATCTGCTTCAACTTCAACTGGTGATATATACATAAAATTAAAAAAAACTCAGTATGTAATGCATAACATTTGCTTTACTATTGAAAGCACAAACGAAATAAAATGGTAATTTTACCTTTGCTCCCTGTTGTGTCGTTGCTGCATATGGCGCTGGACATGATAACCGGTTTGGATGGTTTCACAGTTTAAAATAAGTCGTGAAACTTTTATTCGTACATAAATTATTTTTTTACCGGTACCATACAAAACATTTTTT
This sequence comes from Helianthus tuberosus, assembly GCA_030545235.1. Lineage (NCBI taxonomy): Eukaryota > Viridiplantae > Streptophyta > Magnoliopsida > Asterales > Asteraceae > Helianthus > Helianthus tuberosus. The sequence continues at coordinate 56,765 of JARYGA010040546.1, forward strand.
TACTCAAGAAGCACCTCCCTAACAATCTTGAACCCATCCTGAACACGTTGCTCTTCTACTACCCTCTCAACTAATAAATCTTGTTTATGCTTCTTTAGCTTTGAATAAAGAAATCTATTAACTCATCCAAGAAATTATAGTAAAAGGGTAACTAATGCTTTAGCTTATCATAGTTCAAATCTTTAAACATAAACATAAACAGCCCAACACTTTTCCATCTTTAAACTAAAACCTGGATCTCAAAATTCAACACTGCTTCAAGCCCTTAGATTTGCTACTATAGAAAACCTTTTGTATAGATTAACAAACTTCATGTTGTGGATTCCATTCAAAGGATTCTTGTTTAGTGGCTTATAATGTTTTTGATAAACCAAGGCATCTTTCATCTAATGAGCTTGGAATGACATTTTTTGTTACTGACATTTTTACAAACAGTTGGTGGGCTTCATAAAACCCAACTTCAAAAAGCTTATCCAATTAGAAAATAAACATCAAAATGGATGCCCAAAATCACAAACCTAAAAATCACATGTAATTGAACAAAGACATGAAAGCTCAAATAGAAATTCGACAGTATGCAAAATCAAGCAAACCAATAAGATAAATCAAGATAATAGAGAAGAGCATACCCATTAACTGTTATGTCGGTGATATAAACAAACCCATATTCAAATCAAACCCAAACACCACCTTCATCATTCTTCAAATCCAGCATTAATATCCCACTCAACATCAAACCTTTCAATTCCTATTTCAACCACAAAATTCACCATCAAATCTTATCCCCATCTTTCAATTTCAAGAAAATCTCAAAACCCAGAAACTCTTCTATTGAAGATGTTGAGGTGTGATTCCACTTCAAAATTGAAACTTTTAATTTGGGAAATCATCTTTTTTTATTGTCACTTTCTGTGATTCAGAAATATGATTCTTATGTATGTCACTCACTAAATTGAAACAAATATAAAGCTACACGCATAATGAAATAAAATAAAATATACCATGTATTGAAGGATTGAGTGTAGGAGAGTGAAGGATTGAAGCGGCGGGGACTGGAGAAGTGCGGCGGAGAAGCGATTAAGTGTAGGAGAGTGAAGTGGAGGAGCAGCGGCGACATATTTATTTTGGATTTGAAGTCGGCTTTGAAGTCTTCCCTTCCATGAATCCCTTTGGTAAACATATTTATTTTGGATTTGAAGATGAGAATGGATTGATTTTAGAGAGAGAATTTTAGAGAGAAATGGAGCCCAGATTTTGAATTTTAGAGAGAGAGAATTGTGAGAGAAATGGATTGATTTCTGAAAGTGAAGCTCAGATTTTGAATTTTAGAGAGAGACTTGAGCTTTTTATTGGTCAGTTGTTTAAATTTTGAATCTGGAGCCATATTTAAATTTTGAATTTGGAGCCATGATTTTGAATTTTGGCAGTGGTTTGGATGAACATCAGTGGTTTCCCTTTTGTATGAACATGGTTTGCCCTTCTGTATATGTCATCAGAGGTTTGAAAAAAGAGTGTGGGCCACCTTTAGTGGGCAGACCTTTAAATAAAAGATGTGAGACAGTGGTTTGAAAAAAAAGTGTGGGCCACCTTTAAATAAATGGTATCTAAATATACAAAATGGAATTATGACATTATCATTGACAAGTGGCATAGCTTAGAAGTTGACACTAAGGCAGATTTACATCAGCTCATAATCTCTTATTATAGATAGTATAGATTATTATAATATAATATTAAAAGACAATTAACATGGATTAACGTTTTATTCAAGGTTTAAAAAACGAATCCGTTGAAAAGTCAAATAGCCATAAAAATCAAATAGCCGAAACCAATCATAAAAATCAAAGAAGACGATAATTAGTTTCAAAAACAAAAGAATACGAAAGATATAAAGGTATAAGAAACTTTCAAAAATAACTTCAAATATTAATAAAAATAGATAACTTCAAAAACAAAAGAACATATTTTTTTATTATTTTTATTTAATAACTATATATTATTAATTAATTTTTTATAAAAATAACATTACTACTAGTATAATAGTTATCAATAATAAACACACTTACAAAATTTAAAATTTTTAATAAAAACAGATTACATTACAAAAAAAAAAGCGATTACGTAATTTAAACTTAAGAAACAGAACATAGAAACATAATCTAAAATAACCTAAACTAGGTACGATATTTATCAATGATTTCTTTTTTCTTTTTTAGTTTCATGTACGTTTCCCGCTCTTCGCCTTCAATGTGATCAATCTTCATTGCGAGTATTTTCATATCCGTTCGCTTTTGCTTTTCTTCGTAAAGGCTAAAGCCTTTATTTTTTGAGTGTTTCTTTCTTGTTGGATGTTGTTAAACACATGGATTTCTTATTGGATACCGGCCAAAGTAGGGTTTCCGTTACGAATTCGGGTGTAGGTGGAGTTTGAGATAGAGGAGTCAGTGGTTGTTGTGGAAACATAAAAGGTAGGTTCGCTAAAAGTTGACCGTACGCTAATATGTTTGGATCGGTAAAACGTTGTTGATTTAGTTGAGACCCTTGAAGCGAAGTGGTGTTCGGTAGGTCGCCGAAACCATATGGGTTGTTCGGATCAAAGTTGCGGTTGTATGGATGCATTTTTTATAAAAAAAAAAATAAGAGATTTTATAACAATGAATGATGAGAAGGAGTTGGGTAGAAGAGAGTGAGGTGAAAATGGTGAGCTTTTTATATAGACAGGGTGAATTATTTTTTTAAATAAAAAATCTTTTTTTTTTTAAATTATGCTGTTTGGGTCCAACGGCTAGTAACCACGTCCAATCATAACACGTCACGTCAACACTCATTTAACATCAACACCTGTGGGAAATCTCAAGCCCCGTCCACAAAGCCGTTAACAACGCGTGGTTCGGTGTGGCTTGTGCTGCATGGAAGGGCATAAACGCCACACTTCCATGCCCACACCATGATGTCCAAGATAAATTTAACACAAGACATTAATTCAACTACCAATTTAATGGACAAAAATTTAATGAAGTTGGGTTATTAATTAGTTATCTTTTTTTTTTCGAACGGCTTAAATTACACAAAATCCGTTTTCAACGGGGCTCAAACCTTTAACCTTAAGGGGAGCAACACCTTAACTCTAATGATTTTTCCAATTAGACCCAACCCGACCCTTATTTAGTTATCTATTATTATTATTATTATTATTATTATTATTATTATTATATTAAAACTCTTTAGGATAAAAAAGGTAATTTCCACGCGAAATGGAGACGATATTAAGACGATACGATATATTGGGTTATATAGTAAAAACTTGAAATTTAATATGCGAGAGTATTTAAGACGATACGATATATTGGTTATAAAGTGAAAGTTTGAAATTTAATTCATTATCATTCTAACCTAAGGCCATGGGGTATGGTGCTTGGGTTGGGGCGTGGGTTGGGGGAAAACGCCCTAGCTACCATCCCAGGTGAGCTTGGGTTGGGGCGTGGCCCTTGGGGCTTGGGTTTCAAACCGGGCGTGGGGCGGGGGAAGCGAGCTGACATGGCGGGCTGTGTATGGCCAAAAGAAAAGAGCTGTTGGCCAACGGCTATATTAAAAAAATAATAATAATAAATAATTTTTTCTTCCATTTTTTCACTATAAAACTCACATTTTTCTTCCATTTTTTACCACATTCAACCACATCTTCTATACATGTTCAATTCTCCTTCTACAAAACGAAAAAATGCATCCTTACAACCATCCTTTTGACGCGAGCAACCCGTATGGATTCCAAGAAAATAATCCTAGCCCACCACCCACTCGTCCAATAGCTCGTCCATTTTTCATACACTCTCCTATGCCCGACTTTGCGGGTTATGCATCGTATATCGGGAATCGTGTGTTTACTAACTTCCCAAACACCGACGATTCGATACCTACCCCGTTTTAACGATCGCCCATCGACCTTTTACCAACCTCCATTGACCTTTCACAAAACGAACACTACTACAGAAATAGGCATTTGCTACGGCCAAATCCGTAGCAAACACCCTTTTTGCTACGAATTTGCTACGGATTTGGTTCGTAGCTACAAGTCCCGTCGCGAATTTATTTGCTACGAACTTTAGCTACGGAAATTATGTTTGCGACGAATTTAGCTACAAAAAATGACGTCGGTATTTTAGCCACGAATTTGCTATGAAGAAGGTTGCTACGAAATTTCGCTATGGGTTTTTAGCTACGGATGTTTTTAGCTATGGAAACTTTTAGCTACGATTGTTTTTAGCTACGGTTGTTTTTAGCTACGGATACTCGTAGCTACGGAAAATTTTAGCTACGGATGTTTTTAGCTACGAATACTTTTAGCTATGGTTATTTTTAGCTACGGAGTAGTTTTGCTACGAATGGGTTGGCTATGATAATTTGCAATGTTTTTGCTACAAAATTTAACTACGAACTTGATATCGTTTAGCTACGAGAATTTGCTGCCTTTTACATTTTTTTGCTACGAAACTTGCTATGTTTTTTGCTATCGGGTTTGATACATACTTTAGCTACAAATTCGCTATGATTTGGCTACAAAAATTTGCAGTCTTTTGCTACGATTCTGCAACGGAATTTAGTTAGGAATTTCGCTTGACTTTGCTACGGATATAGCTATCAATTTTAGGTCTTTGCAACAAATTTAGCTACGCAATGCTTGGAATTTTTCAAATAATTTTTTTATATCGTTTTCTATTTTTCCTTTATAAATATTATATTCAAATTTCATAAATATAAAAAAATGGAATTATAAATAAAAACTCAAACCATATAACATAATAATTCAAACATAACAATAAATATTCAAAACTCATACTAAAGATCCAAATCATCCAAACATAACCGAATGCAACACGATAAAAATCCTAATAATTCAAACATAACCAAACCTAACACGATAGAAATCCAAATTATCTAAAAGCAATATAATAAAATTCAACGCATTTTAAGCTGGTGGCGGGTTTTGTGACAACATTTGAATTTTATCATTCATTTCGGCATACAACCTCGCACCTTGTTCAATTTTCTCCATCATAGCATGTTTCTCTATCTTAACTTGTTCCAACTCCGCTACTTTTTCCTTCAACCGTTCCATCTATAACATCAAAGGCAAAAATAACTCATTAATTTCCATTATGACACCTAATAAGTTATGACACATTATAACATATTATAACCAAATATAGCCTAATAAAAGCAATTACACCCATAGTTATAGAACATTACAATTAAACTAACTCGGTCGGTATAAACTAATTCATTTAAACTACCCACTAATAATCTTTATCACATGAAAATAGACTTTTTCTACTAAAAGAGTTGATACATACCTCATCGTTGTCACTTCTCTCTTGTGCACCCATCATCACGACACGCGAGTCAGCGATAGTGCCAATCCCATACATTTTACCCTTTTTTTGCCTCCAACAGTTTGCGACAACAATTCCATGTCAATTTTCGGATGCAAGCTGGTATCCTCTCCATATTTGTCAACATCATATTTATTGTAAGTTTCCTGTGATGGGCGCATAAAACAATCAATAAATTAGCTTTATATAATTATATAAGAAAGTATTTCTATTAAAAGTGCACGCATTTTGCACTAAGGAATCAATAATTTGCATCAACTGCTCATCGACACTTCGAGACCGTAAGGAATCAAGATACTAGCAAGTAGTTGTTTTCAGGTTTAGTACTGCCAACACCCAATGGTTTCTTCAAAATCCAAAATTCAATCAATATAAATTAAGATAATAGGTCTTTACAGATACTTATTTAAAAGGAAAATCAAACCCGGGATTGTAGGGTAATAGGATGATGCCATTGCCCTTTCTTTTATACAATCAATCCGCAACCGCTCTACTTGCATCCTCATGTGTTTGGGTTTGGGTTTGCGTTGATCAGCCCGCAAAATTAATTAACAACCTATTTTGAATAGAAAGCATCAATGTACTAATAAATGTTTCACGCCTAATTTTAAGATGCCAATGTGCCTAAGCTTTCACAATTCCGAGGAACATTATTGCAGATAACACCACTTAGTGAAGCAGAAGTTGAAAAATGACCGATAATTAAAACACAAGACAAATGAAAATAACGACTGAATTTAACCTGTCTCAATTCTTGAGCCTTATTTTTGAAGTTTTGTTTTCAATAAAAAAACCATACCTGCATGCATGCATATAAACAACCAAAAATAGATAAAAATCAGTACTCTGCCAGATAAATAATATAATAGCATAGAAAACAATTGTATAATAGTTTCACCCAACAATGTTAAAAGAGGCAATTATTATAGAAGGAACCACCCATCTAATTATACTATGTTCCATCTTCTATATTTGCATCTAGGGGTGCTAAACGGGTCGTGTTCGCGGGTTGGCGGGTTCAACCTGACCCGAACCCGAAAATTTTTTACGAACCCGAACCTGACCAGAATATTCACAGGCTGACTCAAATCCGACCCGTTCAACCCGAATTTTTTTTATTTTTTTCAGCAAATTAATATATTAAAATTAACATCTACTAGAAAAAAAACACAAATTAGATAATAAAATTACATTAAAATCATCAAATCTTATGTCAATTTATATTTTTAAGTTATAAGTATAGCATAAAATACGCACCAAATTTAATTTATAACATAAAACATATTGTAAAAAAATATATTATTATAGAAATAGGTTAAATGGGTCAACCCGCTAACCCGCAAACACGGCCCGTTTAGCAAACCTCCACGCGTGCTCGTGATCACGCTTAAGTTTCACCACGAGTTATAAAAGCCACTGGCGGTGGTGTTCCACGCAAATCAACGCGTGACCACAAGCCCATAATGGGGCGCCCCGTCCCCCCTAACAATCTAATTTTCTGAATAAAGTAATCTGGGAGAGTTTGCATATTGCCCGTGGGGGTCTTCCGACCCATTTCACCTATTTCCATTCAAGCAAAACTTATTTTCTTTATCAGTTAGTTTTGTTAGAGATTAAAAAATATTCCGAACCAATCATTTATAAATGAACACGTCCAATTTCTACCTTCAAATACATACTGAAGAGCAATAAAAGAAAAGATATGCATACCCTTTGTATTTTTTCTTCCAAACTCTCTTAATCTCTTTCATTCAACCTCTTACTTCTTAGAGGCAAATTTCGCTTCCTTTCTTACTTGTAAAAGCCTATCATGTGCCCTTTCCATCTCAACTTTCAGTAATCCCAATCTTTTCTTCTCAGATGCAACCAGTTTTTCAGAAATAGCTGCACCAACACACTCCTAATACTTGCTCTCATGAGAGAATTCGTATAAATAATGGCCATACCTAAATGTTAGTCTCATGATTTAATTCATACAAATGTGTCAATTTCTAGAAGAAATACCAAAATAGGGTATACGTTTTAAATCGAATATCTTGAAAATGGGATTCATGAGAGCTAAGTCAGCAGGCATTGGCCTCCTCAGCTATTAAAACAACAATTCTGAATAAACCCACAAATATTTATATAGGCTAAAACAACAATTTTCATCCAAAAGAAGAAGAAATCAAATATATGAACAATTCATCCAAAAAAGAAGAAATCAAATCAAACCTCTAAATTCTATGTTTCATTCTGTTATCTGTAACCATCGACTCTCATTTCTCCATTCGCATATTTTAATGTACCGTTCTGGGCACAAATAAAACGACGAACACAAAACTGCAAATCCTAAAGATCACAGATGGATAAAATTGCAAAATTCACTCCGGCAGCGGTTTTATATCTCATAATCGATGTAAAAAATGGGAGAACATTAAAAGCAAACCTTCAAACCTACAACCATTTGTCATAAATTGTTAGATTGGGGGAGGTGTAGTTACAATTTGCCGGAAAGGGCGCAGATGTAGTGGTCACATCGCCTTCGAATGATATGCCCTAGTCAGTGGCGGACCCAAGATTTTGGAACAATGGGGTCCAATTTTTCGGGTGTTCAAATTTTTCAAGTTTAAAAAAAAACACAAAAAAAATGAACCAAACAGGTATCGAACCTAGGATCTCTTGTGTGTAAACAAGGGGTTTTACCACTACACCAGGCTCACTTTCATTGTTATAGGGTCCAACTTAATAATTTTATGGGGTCCATAGCAAATTTTATATACCGCTTCTACTACTTTTTAAAAAACGATTGGGGTCCGGGGACCCCGTTCCGCTATACATGGGTCCGCCCCTGGCCCTAGTTGTTTCTCTTTGCAGGAAAGGGGATGAGGAGAGCGTGATGAGGACTGGCGAGGATGATTTGAAGAGGTTTATGTGTGTGGAGACGCATGATAACTGACGACTGGCAGAGAAATTGTAGGAAAGAAAAACCGCACCCTAACCTCCCCTCCGCTTCTAGAAGCTATCCTGATCCAAGGGCTGATATGCACTTGAAAGTAGTTACAATTTAATGGTAACTAGAATTGAGACCCGCCGCAATGCGGCGTGGATTCTTTAGTTATAACTAAGTCGATTTAGGACCCGCACGTTATGTTAAACCTGTCAAACGGGAAAAAATAGACGATGTAAAAACGTTCACCAACACACGCACGTTGCGTCGTGTAACTTGCAAAATTTAGAACGAAACGTATAAACCAAAGACGCACGTTGCAATGTGTTAAGTCACAAAATTTAGAAACAAGCATAAAACGAAAATTTGCGGAAAATGAAAACTATAAAGGACCAAAGTTGAAAGTAAAAAAAGTTGCGTGGATAGATTGCAAAAAATAAAAAGTTTTGGGTTAAAAGTAAAAAAACAAATAGTTTTGGGTTAAAAGTAATTTATGAAATACTTTTTGGTGAAAAGTAAAAAAATCAATTTTTTTTTTGAAAACCCCCAAAGCCAAGGTCACGACAACCATATGCATAACCATTTTTTCTTTAGAAAACCCCCAAAGCACACTCCGCGTTGCGGCGGGGCGTAAAACGGTGTCAAATAGTACTAATGTCGCACAACCGTCATCGACCATCAACACTGACTCGACCTAGGATTTGC